>JAOXYF010000005.1:17684930-17735062 GCA_028565775.1 Sternarchorhynchus goeldii | reverse complement strand
TTATAGAGATTTGAGAGAGAGAGAGAGAGAGAGAGAGAGAGAGAGAGAGAGAGAGAGAGAGAGAGAGAGAGAGAGCGAGCCAGTGATGGTAAAGTAAAAAGGTACAGTAGGCCTCCACAGGTGTGGTCCACTAAAAGCCTATTGATTGCGCTGTGACCATGATGGTTATGGTTGGTCTCCTTCAAAAGCTGCCTGTGTACTCCTCTGCATGACTGGATCTGTCATTACACATTTCCTTCAGAACATGCCATTTTCAGTAGCTTCAACTCTCTAGACTTGTCTCTCTCCCTCTCCCCTCTCTCTTTCTGTTTTTCTCTCAATACTCACACGCTCTCACGCTCTATCACCCCCCGCCCCAAACACACACACATGTGCCTGCCTTCAGACGTGCCTCATCAGCAAGTATCAGTAGAGGAGAGCTGGCAATACAGCAATACTGACATACATCGTCGTGGATTACAAGTAACAAGTCACTAATTTGCCAATTAACAAACACGTTTTCACATGACTATTTTATAAACACTACTGCTTTTCGTTTCAACACATCACAGAAAGCTCTACTTTCTATCCACGCCTGCTGGCTTTCCTTGCTCAGATTGCTCTAAACACGACTGCATGTTTGTTCGTTATGTGCTAATATAAAGAATTTAATAAATTCGTTCACAATTTAAGCGTTACATTCTATCTAAACACCCATAAGATGTTTATATGAAGTTACATGAAGTGTCCAGAGGGTGGCGCTTAGATCCAGGAAGTCACATTTGCTGCAATAAACGCCGTTCGTGAGTGAAAAGAATAAAGAGTTAATTGAAGATTTGTGTATTCCTTTTATATATGAAATATTTTGTTCGATGAAAACAAACTTCATAACATTTATATAGATAATATAGATGTAATATTTGAAGTAATTTTAGTTATTTCCCTGTAAGTTTCCCAGAGAGCGAGCGAGAGAGAGAGAGAGAGAGAGAGAGAGCGAGAGAGAGAGAGAGAGAGAGAGAGAGAGAGAGAGCAGCGGTCCCAGCGGAGGCATGATTGAATGCGGGTGAATAATACATGGCTGGTGAGGGAGTGATGAAGCGGCAGTGATGGGGAGGAATACGCTAGCTCTCATCGGGATACGGAAGAGCGTACTTTAAAGAGCTCCTGCTCTCTTCATGGCACTGGCCTGGAAAACAAACCAAGCAGACGCACAAACCCACCAGGCCTGTGCAACTTAACACAGATGTCTGGAGTGTATATTTATGTAAGCTTTATCTTTCCCTGCCTACCAAATATTGACTAGCGAATTTAGAACAATGGTAAAAAAATAAAATCCAGCCTGTTGTAATTAGCCATTGCTTAATGTTGACAGAATTTTCGAAGGTTTGTTTAATCTAACTTTATTTTAATGCCACACATTCATTTTTTTCTGAAAGCCAGGCTTTAAAAGAGATTTTATATGTATGAAGGGTGCCCAGAAAATTTCTGACCAAAGATATAAGACAATCTATTATGGGATGTTCAATTGGCTGAATTTGGCTTCTTTCATGTAGAACTCTTTCATTTTTCAGCTCTCTGTGAACTTGTGGGAAGCAACACCCTTTCAACTTACTTTAATGCAACCCAAGTACCAGGAAAAAAAACCCTCTTAACCCTGTCATGGATAATAAAGGGGTATACATATAATAGCTCAATGTCTAAATAAATAAAGAAAGAAAGGAAGAAATTCCCTTACATACCTTGGGTCTCATTAGGAAACTGGATTATAGATACATTAATATTTCAAGACCAGTTCTGAGCACACAAGAAAAAAAAAGATTGCCAACACGACACTGACAATAAGCATTATGGCCTCCAACAGACAGCATGTCTCAGGATGAATCAAAGTAATTAGGAAGAAAGAAAGAAAAGAAAGAAAGAAAGAAAGAAAGGAAGGAAGGAAGAAAGAAAGAAAAAGAGAAAAACATAGAACTCAAGATGTGATTTTTAGGTTACATTAATGAATGCATTTTTAATCAAGTAATCAGTCATCTGTGATCTTTTGAAAGTAACCTTCCCAACTTAACCTTGATTGTGTGCATGCAGGCCTTCTTTCCATACCTCTGCAGACTGAAGTTCAGAGCTCTTCCCTGCCTGAGTCTGACAGAGAGAGGATTCCTGTGTAAAGTGGGGATAAAGTGTCAGAGATCACTTGACACAGGTCCCTCTGGTACGACTCCTCAGGACTGGAGTCCACGAGAACAGCCTGCGTTCTCTCCCCGTCCCCTCTCTTTTCCCCCTCTGCCTTCCATTTTCTGCCTGGTTGAACCAATCGTCTGCCTGAGAGCATTCTCTTCTTCCCCGTGGACTGTCTGGCCTAAGCAACAAGAGCTAGAGTACTTGAGATGGGGAGATGGAGAGTAAAAACAGAGAGATCGCACACTTCAGAGGGTAGTAAAAATTGAGACTGGGTAAGTGGGAGGCAGAGGTCGGAGGTTAAGGGTTGATCATGAGAAGATTGAACCCTTCCTGTGTTCTTAGCTTGCCAGGTTGCCACGAAATGAAAGTAAGTAGCTTCCAGGCCTCAAAGCTGCAGCACCTTCCTTGCCAGAGAAGCAGAAGACAAGGACCCCTCAAATGAATGACATTTAATTTGCCTCGTGATAAGAGCACTCATATACAGAACAAGCACTGTTGTCTGTGTTTTGAGTAGGAGTGGAAATAAATCTTTCACTCAAACGCGCTGCTTCACCCGAGTCCAACAAAACAAAACCCTGTCAGTCAAAATTGCTTGCAATTTGTATTTTGCCGTAACAGTGAGTGATGGCTTTCTCAATTGGGCACTGAAAGTTATCTTCAAAGCATTTACCTTGGAGCATCTCACTCAATGAGGAAGAAAGAGCTTTAGTGGATTATGATGTGCGCAGGCTGCGTGTACAGAGCAAATGCAGCAGACTCAATCCAAAAACTGCCACTCTAACACGAATGTCTGCCAGAGTTCGAAGTAGCTTCACACAGGTTTTTCCTATAATCTGAAATGCCTCACGACTCCTGAGGAACCATCTACCACTGCTACCTCTGTTGGTACGATCACCTTGCTGTACCAGCACACACACTGTTCACCCTGGCCTTTTGTTAGCAATTTTTCTGGGGAATGCATTAATGTCATTATTTTTTTACCTTCCTGAATATTCAATCCCATACTAACATATTTATACAGTGAGAGTCTGTTTGGGCAGAGACTAGCTCAGAGGAGAATGCTTTCTACTGCGCATCAATGATTCATTCATAATGCACCTCATGAACAAAACGTCACTTTTTTTGCCCACAGAAATGTGTTGTGAGTGTCTTAGTAATGAGAGTGTCCTGTGAGTGTCGTCATTGAACCGTCTGGAAGGTCAGTATCGAACGTGTTTAGTCACAGCGGAGGCAATGACTGCCTATTGGAATACATTCTTTTTCCTTGTAAAGTAAAAAGTAGACTGTTTGAATACAGTTTTGAGACTGATGCTTTTTACAGCAGTGCATAAAGGCTCTGGCTGCATTAATGACAGAGATTGAGAGTAAGGTAGGAGGATTTATAACCAAAATGTGAAAGTGATCTCTTTTCCATTGTTGTCCAACTTTTTTAACTCTTCAAGTCAAAACAGTGTCATTTAAAGCAAGCCATAAAATATAATTTGATTATGATGTTTATTATGAAATGTATACTTAGTATGTGCCATTTAAAAACGCATGAACCATTGATATCTAGTTATTATGAAACAGGTCATGTTTTATGGAGGCCAGTGAAAACAAAAAAATACAAGGTATAGGGAATAAGGATTTGAGAAAACAAGATACGGATGAAGGATTTGTATTATATTGAACTTTGGATAGGGTAAAAAGCTAGAAAATTTTTACACTATATTCATCTCTTAGAAAGAAAAAACTCCACACTATATTCATCATTTAGAAAGAAAAAACAATAGGAAGACTGTTTCGCTAGTTGGAATTTGGACAAACATTACTGCAAAGCCAAGGCTGGAAGTTCTGCTACTAGTGTGGGAGATGTTTATCTGGGTTCCCTCATCTTTAATGAGAAGTCTGAGGGGGGGGGCAGTGTTGAGTAAATGCATTGAAAGCTCCTCATCCATTATATATATTAAGTGAACTGTAACACGCCAAGTCTCTTAGCCACAACGGTGAGAAAGTGTGGGGAAAAAGCTTTGAGCTGCAAAGCTCAGATGTCATGTGGCATCACAGGTATATATTCTTTAAACATTAACTTCTGGTACTGTTAGAGATAAAGATCAATTTTGTGTAACATGTGCCTAAAATACTCTTTAGGAAAAAGGTAATATAGGCTTACTTTAATTCGATGGTTTTTTTTTTCAAATTTGGTTTGTGGTTTGGTAAAGAACTCCAACTTGACTAAAGACAAATATCCTATTCAGGGTATCTGTGACACCTTATTATTGTAACCTTTCTCTCTCTCTGTCTCTCTCTCTGTCTCTGTCTCTCACCCTCTTTTCCTCTCTTGCTCTTATTCCCATGTATAGTACATTTTACTTTTTCAATTTGATGTAAGTACGTTTAATAGAAAACAGTAGAGATTGTTAGGTTCAAGGAAAGAGCCAGATAATCTCTCATAATATCTCTTTACCACACACCAAAACAACCACAGAAGCAAACCATAGAAGTTATGACTCTAAGAACCAAACTAATAAGAATTCTAAACAGTAAGAATTCTGTTCATGAAAGGAAAAGCAAAATATCACTTTGCTGTTTTAATGTTCATCTGTCTTTGATGAGGTTAAGGCCCAAATGATTCAATGTTCTGTTTTATCATCAGCCATTAAACACCTTGTGATACATGAGATCTCAGTTTGTAGTGTTGCTGATTTCAGTCTTAATGTACGCCGAGAAATGTTTGTCTGTACTCAATCAGAAGTCAAGCTATACACCAAACTATGACTCAGTATTTACCTGTGGTCTTTTTGATCGTTTAAAAACACTTTTTCAAGTAAATGTTTTCCAAATGTTTTAAAGCGTTTTTGTGCCGAGACCCACACTAAAAATGTTATTAATTTGTGGTGAAGTGTTTTAAACTAAAAAAAGGCAATTATGCTAATCGCATCTCAGTAGTCATCAATCATCCACAATCGAGCTGTCTGTACTAAAGTCAGATTCGTGATTCGCTGCTAGCAGGCAGGTGTTCCGGTGAGGGAAGCGAACACGTCCTCATTAATTTGAGCGAGACCCCGAGGCTGTACACTTGTCTCGAGACTGCACCCTTAAAGCGCGTTTGAAGAAACGGGAGAAGACTGTTCCATTTTTTGCTCCCCTTTAACTCTAAGCAAATCTCGCACCATATCCGTATTAGATTAGATTTTTAGATTTCTTGTTTTAAATATCCGACATAAAGACACGCAAGTGTTGCTGTCGTTTTTACAAACTTTTTTTTTCCAATAGAGTATTCAGGTACAGATCAGCGTACATAAATTTATTAAAGGAATTTACAGTCTGGACCTTTAAACCCGCTCCTCTGACGTCAGAGGCATTGGTTTTAAAAACAAAGTGCATCTGATACGCCGTTGCTATGATATTTTTTCTTCTTTCCACCGTAAATTGAGTTTATGCTATAGAAAGGTGAAATCAAATTCTGTTGCATTACTTTTTTATTTTTAAGACGATATTTTCTCGAGACAGCAAGAACAAAAAGCTATTGTAGTGTGCCTCAACTATGGACGGAGCAGAGCACATCTCTTTGGTTACGGGAGCGGATTATCTACAGTTGTAAGAAGATCGCAACCGATGAACTGATGACCCTCGGTGCGACCTTACCTTTGAGATGCACGTGTCGCTTTGTGTTGGACTTTTATCTTAGACATGTCATACACACAGTTTGGATACTCATACTCACCAGCTCCGCAGGTAAGCAGACTGCCTGTAGTCGACCTATAGCCACCTGGATAGGAACTTAAGTGATTTAAACTTTTGTGATGCATTTGAGGAATTGTACGATAATTTTACGTTTAACTACCTTTGTTAATTGATATGGTTTTAAATGTCAGCTCTTTCACAAATTCAGCTCTAAACACAAATTCTAACACTTAAACTAGCAAATGAGTATAATGTATTAAAGTTGTATAAAGTTTATATGGAAAGTTATCTTACTGGTCTGCCCTACAGCTTCTACTGTCGTCTAATACTTTGGGTACCTGCTATGAGTCTGGTAGCGGTCCTACGTTAGATTCCGGTCTGGCGGCCTCCCAGCAAAACTCGCTTTATTGCCCGGTGTACGAGAGCAGGCTCGTGGCCTCTGCCAGGCATGACCTAAGCTCTTCATATGGAAATGCCTATACGAAGAACCACGGTTATGGCTCTTACGGTTCATACGGAACGGAATCAGCTTCTCTCTACTCTCTGGTGCGCATTTGACTTGTGGTTATATATTTCATAATATATATTTAAAAGGATATTTAATAATAGCACGAAACCAGTACAAAGTATGCATAAAACCGAAATGTTCTATGTATTTGTACCATTCGATTGTCAACTGTTTGATTTTTACTCGTATTTAATTTTAGAGTTTTAAAGTTGTCATTAACTTAAGTGAGGAAAGTTGGTTGTGAGTTCCAATTGTGCAGTAAGGCTGTTAAATGTGTTTTTTGATTTATTTTTGTTTGTTTGTAATAGAGCGACCTTGGAGAGAAGGATGGAATAGGAGCAGCACATGCAAGGGTAACACAGGGACCCACTTATTACCCATGTGATTACCCATTTGGACAACACCAGTATGAAAGATATGGGTAAGATATATGATTCCCTGCCTTTCCCCGTTTCAGCATTAGTTAAGTCATCAAACTGGTAAATCGCGTACTTAAGAGCATGCATTTTATATAGGTATGGATCAATTGATGTTAGCACAAGAAGGAAGAACGCAACCAGAGAGACTACTAGCACCTTGAAAGCGTGGCTTCAGGAACATAAGAAGAATCCATATCCCACAAAGGGTGAAAAAATTATGCTGGCCATCATTACCAAAATGACCCTTACTCAAGTGTCCACATGGTTCGCCAACGCTCGCCGGCGACTCAAGAAAGAAAACAAAATGACGTGGTCCCCGCGCAACAAAACCTCGAGCGAGAAAGGCTGCGATGAGGATAGTGACGACGTCGAGGGGTCACAGGGAGAACCAATTAAATCTGAAAAGGAATTTGATGGTTTGTAATATTTCATGTTTGAAAAGTAAACGTGAGACACGAATCCTTATTATAAGTAAGACTTACATTTTGATTCTTTTCATATTGTCAAGTTAGCATGTTTTCGGTAAAGAATAGAATGTTTCTTAATTTCAGACAACCCAAAAGCGGACGACACAGAACTACCGCAAAGCGATTTGGAGGACTTTGATCTAACGGAGTCGGACGGATCAGAGTGCGAGCCAAAAGTACCGTTTGCTCTGAGCACTCGTTCAAAGTCACAGGATTGTGTAAATAGTCGCTTCAAAGAGCCTATGCTACCTGCAACCATTTCGGAGACGTCTACGAAGTACGTCTTTAAGGCCTGCTCAGGATCATATGAAGACAACGCTGTAAAGACATTTTACTCCCCAAACGAAGAACAGCCAGTCGAGACCAAACCCAAAATTTGGTCGCTTGCACAGACCGCCATATCGTTAAGTCACGCTGATTACCCATCATGCATGCATAAAGGTCAGCTGACGAGGTCGTCGTCTGCAGCGTGCCGTTTAGACTCAGATACAACAGAAAGGCAACAGGACTCTCCCGTCGCCAGTCTCAGAAACTGGGTAGACGGCGTGTTCCATGATCCGCTGTTCCGACAAAACAACTTAAACCAAACTTTCTCCAGCTCTTCAGGTGTATGGACGGATTCCTGCTGCCCATCGTCAGACAGCAGCTTCCATGGACACCCAGAGCCTGTTACCTCATCTAAGATAGCGTAACGAACTGGACTGCGGAATGTTTTAATGATATTAAGTGAACATGGTATTTATGAGTCTGTCGAATTGATCAAGTGACATGTTATTTTTACAGTACAACACTGACAAACGAACGCAAAGGTTTATGTGCGAAGTACAAGCTAGCCTACAACTAGGCCTGTAATATTCTTTGCAGCGGTAAATGTGGATTGGTGAATCATACATTTGGAATTTAAAGTACCACTGAAATTAACATAGCTTTAGAACTTGTGACACGTTACCCACCTTAGCAAATTGCGGAGTTTTTATGCAGTATGTTGGTCAGTAATCACTGCTGTATAAAAGTACACTGCACAGATATGACTATTTAAGTTTTTCATTACTTATGTCACAAAAATAAAAAAAGTCTCTTTGTGAAAAAAACAAAGATAGTGTCGTTCGCTGTCCATGGTACTGAAAGACTATGTTTATCGGTTAATCTCTCTCTCTCTCTCTCTCTCTCTCTCTCTCTCTCTCTCTCTCTCTCTCTCTCTCTCTCTCTCTCTTCCTGTATGTGTCTCTGCTGAAGTGAACACATTTGGAATACAATCACACTGCATTTATTTTAACTAATGAACCAAGGAAAGTAAATTGTATCCTTTCACAATCGTTTATTCGTGAAAAAATTCGTGCTGAGTTGTTAAATTAACGGCACTTTCACACACGTTTTAAATAACACACCACGAAGAGAAAAGGTGATTTTCAATAAGTGGCTCCGATTATGTCACTAATGGACTAGTGCCTCTGCGATCCACAGGACATTATCTGAGTCCTAAACTAGTTTGTCAGCACAATTAAGTGCTACATGTATAGGGCAGCGTCTATTGATAAGGGACGACCAGTGGCAAAGGCACTAAAGTAATCGGTCCAGGGTTAGAACAATCTACCACCCTCAGGGAGAGAGAAATAGCCCAGTCGAAGTAATCTATGTTGACGCGACATGTAGCAGGAGGCTTGACCGGACCGTTCTCAACTGTCAGGGGAGCTTGGTATTTTTAATAGGTTCAGGCGGTAGGGTAGACAGCTAGCGGTTTGTATTTTTTAATGGGTTCAAGAAGCATCAAAAAGTAAAGCTACGTGATATGACATATATTGCCGAAATCTATCACAGGCTGTAAGCACAGATGCCTGGCCGATGCTTTACCTCTTGTTTATTTTTAAGTTTTGACGTTTGGAATAATGATAGCGATAAAGTATTTATCACATCAGAGGAGGAATCTGCCGCAGCCTTCTGCGGAGTTAACAATTTAGTTTAAATAATTCACCATCAATTCACCCGGGAATTCCATTCTTTTATCGTTTTATAAATAAGTTAAGTTTACTTAATAAAATAAGACATCTTCCAAAATTTTCTTTATTCTGCTTCGGTGTGTAGATAAATTAAACCACGAGCTCTGTTAACGCATAAGGTAAAGAATGTGAATTTTCACATTGGTACAGTTCTCCTGCACTGCAAATCTAGGTGTTTTCCATCCTCCCAATACACTGACTCTGTTAATGAACTAACTTAAAGACCAATCACTGGTTTAAAACAAGGGTGTTAGAGCACAGTTTTGGGGTGCTTTCACAAATGGAAAAAGCATACAAGTTCTTGATGTTCATGGACATAATGGCATACCAGTCATATACAGGATTGTACTTCTAGCATCAACCCATTATAACCCAGTCACCAATGAAGAATTTTGGTTCAATCCAGAGACTACCTGGCAACCCTCTCCTTTGCTGCTCTTAGGCAATGAACTCTTAATGTGGAGGCTGGATAGAGAAGATGAAACGAATATAAAATGATAGTTTCAGGCCAGTGAAATACCAGCGAGGCCAAACATTTTATTCTCACATTAATTTGCTCATTATTAAATTTTCTTTTCTATGCCATTTAATAGCAATCTTCATGTAACTGTCACCCACAGTAGGTGGTCTTATAGTAGGAGGTGCTCGTCTTGAAACACTGGCTAATGTTAGCATTACTAACGTGACCCTGTGTTGCTCCTCCCATGTAATGTCATGGTGCAGTTTATTACTCAGCACATCCAGTGTAGAGTGAGGACATATTCTACATTGGACATGGGTCAGCCAAAAAGTAAGGGAGTACCTTCTCATTTTTTATTCAGTTTCTGTGCATCTCGGGGAAAGATGATGTTGAACAGAAGGGCTTGCAGGTGTTGTAAACACAATATAATGGCATCCCTACTGCTCCTCAGTTGTTAGTAGTCTGTATAGAACCTTTTTTATTTAAGCTTTTAATTCAACATTCATATGACATTCTATACTTTGAACTTTTGAGAGTTTTGAGCGCAGATCACATAAACACACATGCGCACACACACACACACACACACACACACACACACACACACACACACACATACACACACACACACACACACTCTGAAAACTATAGTTACATGTCAGGGCACAGACTGTCTTTGCATTGAGAAACATGACAAGGTCTCTTAAGTAAAGGTCATGACTTTAGTTTATATGGCACAAGTGAGTTAATAATGACAGTAGGTGAGCTACCACAGCACAGCGAGCGTAAAGTGCTAGAGGGTTTTTCTGAGGAACAATTATGAGGGAAAAGTGCATTGTGTGTGTGTGTGTGTGTGTGTGTGTGTGTGTGTGTGCAAGAGGGTTGGATGAGTGTGTCACCAAATGAAGCAGCTGACTTCTAAACTCACCACCAATTGCTCTGAACCTGAATCTTCTCAGTGTTACAGTTATGCTTAAAAGCAGCAAAGCAAAAATCAAATGTACAGAATTGATCTAATTGATCAACCAGACCTGATGTCCAAATTTTGCAAGGACTCTAATGCAGGTAATGAGCAAGGGTGGCCTGTAGCACCATGGTTTGCCAAAATCATCTCCATCAGCATTGCACTGGTTAGTAATCTCATATAGATGCATTTTAATGATATATAACATACTTTTGTCTTCACAAAAGGGTAGGACATATTAAGACCAAATTCCAGATTTAAGAAGGTTGCTTGTCATTTGTTGTAGTTAAAAACACATCAGCAGTATACAGTATCAAAAATCAAGTACATCTATTGATCTATTTTGAGTTAAATGTGTTTCTCACATGCTGTTAACTGGTGCTTATGAGTTTTTCTTAGGTGTAAACTAATCCTTGCAGCTCTGGTGCAGCAAGAAGTCAAATTTGAACACAGAATATGTTTTGACTATGAAAAACATCTTAGCTACACAGAAAATATATTTTCACGAGACTTTTAACATCTACCTTTAATAATTTTTTTTAGCAAAACACAGGATCTAAGTTGGTGGTGCTATTCTGTTCTCGGAGCTGTACAGAATAGTGCGTTAAAAAACAAACACCCACATTTCATAGGCCTGTCCTATCTGAATAGGCTACAATAGAGTAACATCAACTGTAAAAGCATGAATGTTTCTTGAGCAACATGTTCTTATATCTTTCTTGGTTCCATTTAGACCCATGAATAATAGAAACCATTCTTCTCTATTCAGCACAATTCATACGCTCACTTTCACTCAAAAATTGTGCTCTGAGCAATAGTTGAACCAGCCACCTGCCCACCGTGTAGACTGCTCTTAAAAAAAGAAAAAAAAGAAAAAAAGAATGGAGAAGCCCTTAACTATGAAGTCTTTTCCAGTACCTATCAAATAGCCTGGACAGGACATAACAGTGAAGGGGGTTAATAAGCTTCACACTGTCTCTTGCCTTCTGTCACCAGCCCCAATTATAGCCACACGGCTGCTTCGTCTCTCAACCTGAAAACCTCCAACTGGAAAAACTCTGTTCCACTGCATGCGCCACCAGAGACCAGCCTGCCCCTGCACTGCCACCGGGCCAATTTGGCATGGCCGTGCCAGATGAAGGATAGCCTACTCTTGATGAAATATAAATATATGATCTTCCTCGAACATGTATTGTTCCGCCCTGCTGTTTCTTATCAGAATGAATGGCCTCTGACACTAGACTGAGCCTAGCAGGATAAGACTGGGTGGTAAGGCTACTTTAACTTTAAGAGGAAGTTCCCTTTTTTTTTCTGAACAAGTGCTGGGCAGCGCAAAAGTTGAAAAAATGTTGAGCGTGATGCAAAGTTGAGCTAAGGAAGAAACATGCAGAATAAAGATTAAAGTGAAAATCCACATTTACATCTTCGCATGGGCAACCTTCACCGACGCAAATTCTTAATATGAGAAACATGTCTGGCAATAGTAATTGCTAATTCTATGGAACACCCTTCTAATCATTGTCTCTTGCTGTTAAATATAAAAATTGGTAATTTTTGTAAATACTCAAATTGACTATGAAGAGCGTGGAATAGTTTATGTTGCCTATTTAGCGTTTACGGACAAAGCACAAAAGCATCAAGCTAAGCAGTAACCGACTGAAGTAAGGTGAACATTTTCTGTAAAGACAAATAGCGCCATCTGGCTGTAGAAAAAGTAAAAAGCGCACGCCTGTTCGATTTCGATTGCTTGCTATCCTGGTCATGAGATATACAGTTCTCTACTGCAAATCTGATCTAATACAGTAGAAGGATTGCTCCTTAATATGAACAATTATCACACAGATATATTTGTTCAAATGATATACAAACATGTGCTTAGCCTACCTACCCGGCCAACATGACTGCAAATTGGCAGTAGAAAATTCTAGCTTATCACACGTTCATGTTTGTTTTTCTTGCAGCATGTTGACTGCAATGTGAAAAGAAATACGCAGTTTGTTCTCTCCTAGCAACCAGGCCAGAACATGGTGCTGTTGTTTTTTTGAGGGGTACATCTACAAGCTGCATCCACTCTATGAGTAAAGTTTGCATTTTCACTTCCAGAATAAGCACACAGAGCACCTTCTTACTGTCTAGAGAATTCACAGAAACCAGGTGGCGTCCTTGTGCCTCTGCATAAATCCACAAGGGACTTCTGTAACGTTCATAACTCACCCTGCTGAAGCCCGACCCAAGTTTGCTACGTGAGAAACCCCAGTACTTGTAAAACCACGCACCTGCAACTGAACCTCTGACTGCTACTGCATATACAATTTGTGCACTCAGTCACCCACTTTGCTACAGGATGCAGGCAGCAGCATCTTGCTCCAGCTGACACCATGGAGGTGAAAGGGAGATCATGAGCAGACAGAATTCACTTTTACTGCAAGCAGCCGCCACACACATAAGCCATATCCAGAGAAAGCACAGACTGAGAGGTTTTACAAAAACAGGATTTATATGTGCCTTATATAGAAGTACTGGGCAGACTGAGCACATAAATTAAAGTGAATAGTATTAAAATGAATGTGGTTTAAATGTAACTTTGAAACAAACTACTTTCGATAGGAACTACTCACTCAATCTGTAGTACAGATGAGTAAGTTGCATCTTAGATTCAAAGTGAGTTCATATGTAAATTCTAGCATACATCTGTGTACCAAGTGAACACACAAACCAAGTACCAAGTCAACTTGCATTGTTTAAAATTGAAATGTACATTTATTTACTATTATTACATTCTAATTAAACATAAATAAATGTAATATAAATGGGACAAAAATAAATTGTGCCATTCTCTAAAGTTGTATGCTTTTATTTAACAGAAAACCATGACAACTGTTGAAGGGAATAATTTATCATCAGCAGACTACAAACACAGTGAAGAGGAAAGATGCATCAGTGATGGTGTTTCTGCTGAAACTGCCGTCCACAGTAGCCACAGGTGCCCACCTTGGTCACTTTGTCCTACATATTAGGAGAACAAAGGTCAATACGTCACACCTGTCAACGATGTATTTCCTGAAGTTCTGAGTCAAATGTAGCTTCATTCACTTGCAAAGATGTTTGTAAATTAAATGCATCAAAGCCAATAATAATAATGAATCTAAGCTGCACCTTTTTTAGTAAGTGTCATTAACCTGCCACTGTTTTACATGACAACATCTGGCAGACAATCTTCTCCAGAGCAACTTTATATTTATCAATATAGCAATGGTAACAGCACTGCTAGAACATAACTCTACCTGCTCAACCAAACGAACTAATGGAGGGCAGTGAAAAGACAAGCATGTACACGGTTGCTGAATTACCAAGTTGATGTAGACCTTGGGGTGGCCAAGAGCTCCTCCACCCCCATCACAAGACGCCACCCTTGCTTCTGTATGCATCACTGGTTCCTCTGCTACCAAATTAATTGCGAAGTTGTCATTAACCTAGTGAAGATCAGATTAAGAGAGCCATTATTCAGAAGGTAATTTCAGAATAACACACCGTACTCACCAACAGAGATGTCCAAATAATAGGAATAAATCTCATTTAACTTTTCTTAAACATTACCTCCTTTTGCCTACCCACAAATCTGGCTCTTCTCACGTCATTTTCATCATAAACCTGCAACCAAAGAAAGCAATCCTTTAGTGTATGTTTTCATCTGGCTACACGATTTCTAGAGAAGGATATGAGATTAAATGAGTAGAATGTCAGCTTTACATTAAGGGATTTTTATAAATGGTCCTTCCAGACATCAACAACAAACCTGTGCCAGAGTAACTGAAAAAGGTAGCAGCTGCTAGTTACCCATAGCACACCTTACATTTGTGAAACATGATGTCGTACGGAACGGTTGCAAAAGGAACCGATTAACGTGTTTTTATTTATGCGAATCTAGCGTGTACAGAAGCGACTCAACAGATCCAACCAGATGCCTTCAGGTGAGTGGACTGTACTTAAACATGCAGGTAACCCACTGAAAACACGAGTAAAGGAAGGCACCCCTGAGACGGTAAACAGTTGAGCTCAAGTCATCCGCTTGAGGAGTGGACACTCCATTCGGAGTCTAAGATATGCTAACTATCTAGCTAGCTATGTCCTTGTGCTCTGATTTCCGTCAGCCAGCTACCTATAATACGCATAATCACCACAACCCTGGCAGGAGCCTAAAGAACAAGGATGAAAACAGATTAAATGTTATAAATGAACCAAACCAGCACTAAACAGTTTGTTGTTGCTACTATAGCTAGCTAGCTATTTTAGCTGCACAATAAATTAGCCTTTAAACAAATACTGAATTTAGAACGTGAACTAACGTTACCTGCCCGGTGTGGGTGATTTTTTCCCCGTAGCTCGAAACTAGGGCACTGCAATTCCGAACAGGTACCCCAGATACCCTTAAGGTTCTAAGCAAAGTCCTCGTATTTTTACCGAAGGACAGGATCTTTGGAAGGGTGGCTGCCATGTTTACATGAAGTCGCTCCCCTTCTAGGCTTTTCAGCTCAGTAATGAAGTTTACTGTTATGTGCTGACCCCTGGAGTCCAACAAGAAACAGCTTGCCCATTAGTGATATTTCGCGATCTATTTTACATTACATCGACTTTATTTTTGGTGTTTATTTTCAGCTGTCACTTATTCTATTTTACATGTGTTAATTTTACGTATTTGGAGGGAATAGGCTTCAAATACACAATAAACGCAAATCTTATGTTCTGATTGCGCTCTGGGCGATAGGTGGCGATAGGACGGAGACTCGCACAAATCACACAAAAGAAGAAGAGCGATTTCACGCGTGACTTTCCTCAAAGTCGCTTGCGTCACAGGTCGTTTTGGATGTAATGTCGTGTGTTGAAACGTGCATACAAATGTGTGAACTGGATAAATAGCAGATCCGTTAAGTGTATATTTCAGGTTGCAGATTATCGATAACAGGTACGTGAGCCTTTCTTTAAGCTGCAAACCTGACGTAGGCTAACTGAAAGTGATGATGACAACGTTGCAAGCTATATTAGCTGTCCAAGTTAGCTAGGCTACCTAGCTTATTAGCTAGGTTAGCTGACCTGTCTTGTTTTATACTAAGATGGTTGTTTCACCGTCTTGACATGAAAGGATTTGAAATAAACAGACAGTTAGGAAATTATGCATTTTGACTTCTGTTCTTCAAGGTTCTTCAGTTACAGGCTAGTTTCAGAGCAGGTAGAGCTTTAAACTGTTAGTTAACCTAGCTAGCGTGATTTATTAATCGAAGAATGCATTGTCAGAATTACTCGACATGATGGACTTGAGGATCCTGGACACTGGTGTGTTACTATATTACTTAAAAAGGACACCATCAGTGTTGCGATACAGCCCGTCATCTCTGGGTTCTGATTACGATTTGTGTAATATTCTTATATCACGTAGTCTGCAGTGAGAATAAGTAGCTAGGTATATTTCTTGTACACACTTTTCATACATGCAAAGCACCCAAATCGGTTAGAGGATATGAGAAATATGTTGGTTAAAAAATATACCATTCGCACACCATTTGGGCTATCATTACTAATCAAGAAGTCTGATTCCAAAGGTTAATTTTTGATACAAAAGATAATAAAACGACTGCATTGGCTTCCTGCAGATATGTAGATTTGTTAATCTTAAAATAAGTGTTCCAAGAGTTTATGATCTAGGTCACAGTACTGCTACACAGTCTGGTCTTTGCATTTACAGTAATTACTGCTGTGTCTACATCTTTGATCCATTTGTACTTACATTTCCATGCCGTGTGGTATTATTCCTTGAACAGGTGGTGGCGCCATGGCACCGTTGTTCATCCCATGTCTGGTCAGTTCTCTCTCTCGCCAGCTATCCCACGTTGCGAGGTGTGCGCTCGGCAATTCGGCCTCGGTGGCAGGTGCACAGCGCTGCATTTCAAGCTTCGCCGCAACAGTGACTCGAGCCCGAGTGCCCTGGAGCCTCACGCAGGCCCCGCACAGCCCCGTGCGACCCCTTTTGCTCGGACACTTCCAGCACCTCGTGGGGGCGCAGCCTTTGGCGGGCATGAAGACGAAATCTTCACTGAGAAAGCGCTGTAAGGACTGCTTTTTTGTCCGCCGTCGTGGACGGTTGTTCGTTTTTTGCAAGACGCACCCAAGACACAAACAGCGTCAAGGGTGACTTTTCTCGGAGACGTCCGCTTTTCCCCGTTTGTGTTCCCTCTCACAATAAAGGTGTATTACTTTAATACAATGTGCAGTCCTACTTTACTCTCTCTGTGCTCCCCAGTCGTTGCATGTTTCTTGTGTTGTCCAGGTTTGGCAGGGCAGGGGTGGTGGATGTGTCTTTTCTGGTGTATGTGATGTTCTTATGATTGATGCCCTTTGGAAACTCATCCATGTACCTGTGCAACCATGCAGTTTTTAATCTGCCAACGAAGTCTTAAGTTGTATGTGAGTTGAATTACATGCTTACATAGATCTGTATGAAGCAAGTTATCAACTAGTTAAAGCTCGTTACAAGAATTAATCTTGTTTTTTTGTGTTTATATCTAATCTCTACTGATTTTAATTTGGATATCCAAAACAGAAATCACGTATTTACTTGCTGTGTGAGTATTGTATTGGGTACCAACACTACTACTCTGGTCGGGGACGAGTTAAATTCTCTGCCTAGGCGTGTGCAACATACTATACCAATAACTCCTTTAGCAAGACTCCTGATACTACATTTGCCTATTTCTGTAGCATGAAATATGTGTCTGTCAGATGTAAATGAGTAATACTGCTACCAATTAGTGAAAAACGACAGTATCGTTGGGTATCTGGTACCGAAATCCAGGTATGGATACCGGTTCAAATGTTTACGGTATCCAACAACTTCCAAAACATTCATAAACATGAGAGTCCCTGACCGCGCAACCAGTGGATGCCTAATCATATGATAAAAGAGCGAATGGATGGGAAGCCTGATTATGATTATTATTAGGTTTTGGGATCATCAAGACAGTAGGAGCACTTTGCGCAGTCAGACTTTTTATCTTATTGTTCTTAAAAGAGAATTATTCTTAAACCCACGCGGAACAGCCTAAAGTTATTTGGTGCCATGTCTAATTTCCTTTAAAACTTGACTGTGTTGCCATCTTGTGGACGTTATCTATTCAACGCCTGCCTGGTGAAAGGATAGGTAGGACAAAGGACTTTTGTCCTGTTTTACTGAGATCCCTAACGGGTTTAATATGGACATTTAACGTCTCTAGGTACTTTTCGCTGTTGACCTCATAACTGACTTTAATTTGTATGGGGTTAAGAGGCTAAATAAACGACTCGAACCTGATACACACCTTTGACGTGATGCAAACGACTTGAGCCTAATACACACCTATGACGTGATGTCAGTAAAGAAACTAATCACGCATGCTCCCTATAAACCGTAACAGCGAAACGCGGATGGTCGCTCGATAAAAATGATCACAGCGGAATAAGCACAAAGCAAAGCTCTCAGCCCCTCAGTTGTAGTCAGCCAGCAACGGAGCGTGCACATTTAAGAAGGCATGCCCAAAGCGATGCATTTGTAGTTATTAGTTTTCACTTAGTTTTAATTTACTCTGACTTAATCAGAATGAAGTTTACAAACAGAAAACGGTTATCGACGGTAAATGGGGAGGATTCCCACGTCTCGGCAGAATTTATAAACCCGTTTACTCACGAGTTGCGATTAACTCCTCTTCAAAAACTCAAGGTAAACAAACCCGACCTTTTCACTCTGTGAGGCAGTCGGATATAAGTTTCTATCAAACTTTTAATTGCTAGCGATCTTGAATCAAGTGCATGAGCTTGGAATTGGGAATATGTAAGATACTACTGGAGAATAGTGACATGGGGCGTGGGGTGGGGAGAGGGATACATAACAAATAACCAGGCAAAGAACCTATTGGACTTTACTGCAGTTTAAAAACAGTTTCTTCCTCAAGGCAGATGAGACTTGAAGACAAACTTAGTTTTACCTTTAAATTAGCAAGTTAGAGCAGTATCTGTATTTTTTTTTCTGAAAGACTGCACAAACTCCCTTAACTGCACAAATGCATCCATTTCACTAAATATATGGTATTGACAGTTGCCATGTAACCATCATGCTAATGGGTGGTCATTTTATTTTAGCGTCTGTTGTTGCTGTCAGTCTCTTGTGTACAAAATCAGAATTTTGTTGTTTAGTGTAATATGACAGATTCTTAATTTAAGTCATAGGACACAGAAATAGACAGATTTTTCCTTTTCTATTAGTACTTTATGGGGATGACTGGAATCCCATATTGTGCAGGCCTGATTAATACAGTAGGGGATGCACTTTGTGCCTTTTCTCTTATGATCATATGTATGAGGAAAATCTCAAGTTTGGCAGGAAGTTCATCAGAGCTACTGAGCAGTGAATGCTTCTTTCCTCTCCACGGTTTGTGGAGATCCAGAGGTCTTGTTTTATTCCTGTGTTTCTGATTTTACTTTCCTTGCGGTACTATGTCATATATACCCTGTTTGTCAACTTCATATATGTATGCATTCCTGGGTAACAGAACTCATGACATTACTATTGTTACTTGCACCATACTTTAATCTGACATCACCAGATAAACTATCAAATGCACTGAATTAATACTCCATATTTATTGTTCCTGCAGTTTTAAAATGCGAGTTATTTATGTATTTATTTCTTCCTTTTGAATAAGTTGCCAGTCTGACTAGTGCTGGAGTAGTTAGTGGAAAACTCTTGATCTGCAAGTGCTGTGACATGACAAGTGCCATCATCACTGAAGTAGAGCAACCTAAGCGTGAAGATGTGTAAAGTGGATGTGAGTTACCGAGAGGGAACATCTCATACAGAAGCTGTGGAATGGTATTGAAGACCCTCTCTGTGGAAGCACATGCATTTTTATTCAGGTAGAACTGCAGTGCCTGTGTTTCTAGACTGCTTTGCTTGCTGGGTGTAGATACTGCATGTTGTGGCAAGCATGGCATGTCCCTGAGTGAAAGTGCCGGAAGAAATCATCAAGTCAGCTTCCCTCTACTTTAACAGTGGATCTGGACTGGACAGGAGCAAAAAAAAAAAAAACACTGCTAGCTCTATAAACCCATGTGTTCAGTGGGGTGCAGGAACAGAAACGCTTATCTGTTGAACCTCAGTGGTGTTTTGTGTGGAAGGTTTGTTTATACAGTCACTGCTTATCCTGGTCCAGCTGGTTGTGTGAAAAAATGACACTGATCCACTGAAGGGACACGCAGGCAAAACAGAGTAGCAATCCTGGTAATATATACCTCAGCATGTGGACACTTTGAGGCCTGTGTTGTTTTTTTAAATATCTAAAAGACCTTAGATGATCTTGGACAAGATTAGACAAGAATACACACATTTATATGTGAGTATTAAATGCCGTTATGTAGTTATAATTTTAATTGGCACATTTTTAATGAATAAAGAGGAAAGTGAATCAAATTCAGAAGAGACTTTTATTTCACTGTATTATTTAGCATAATGTAATCTGTAATTATGCTTGTCAGTGTAAGTACAAGTGATGTTATTATAGTTGTGGAAATATTATTAGTATTAACCACCCTTCCTATAGCAGTACCTCTCTAATTAGTTGCTAAGAAAATAATTCCCAGCAGATTAAATATATTTTCTCCATTTTCCCCGGCACATATGTCTACATCTGTTTGTGGCTATAAATATAAATAAATGATTCAGGATCTGAATTATGTAGTGGAATTGCATTGAGAGCCAGCTGTCTGATTTCATGCTATTTCCATGACTTCTTTAAAATCAGAGGAGCAGGTTGGGAACATGGAGAGACCTAAATGTTTCCATGGACATTCTGCAGATGAAGCTCTCTGCTGTTAAGATCTTTATCAGTCGGAGCTGTTGAGCCTTGCAGGGTTTGTTTACATACTTCCAAGATAACATCCTTTATTGGTACTCATTTCTTCCGCATGTTCATCCTGGTGACGTCCTTACAGGCCATCCTGTGGAGATGGTCTTCCTGTGTCCAAGCGCTATAATGTCGAATTGTTCACCACTGGTCTGATAACACAGCCCCAAACGATATTTTACATTCAATGACTTGTGTGTGTGCTTTTCCTACTAGCTAGTGTCTAGTAGGTTAGAGGTAGGATTTGGCCTCCTGTTATTTAGAGAGCTGAATAGGTAGGCGGCATCTCCCTCTTTCTATGTAGTGCAGCTGGGGAGCAGATGGAGAATAGGGTGTCGCGGTAGGGGTCACATGTGGATGAAACCCCACAGAGAAGGGAGGACTGGTGGGTGTGGTCCCACAGAGAAGGGAGGGCTGGTGGGTGTGGTCCCACAGAGAAGGGGTGGGGGGTGGTGTAGGGAGAGAGAAGGTTTCCTTTGGGATATTCAGCACAAAGGCAGGGAAGGTAAATTAATTAATTCTGCTTTTTTCACATCCACATTACTCTGTCCAAATAGGTCTGTTTGTGAGGCTATGTGTTAAATCTAGCTGGCATGGTAAAATGGTTTGTATTTTTCTGTCTTTTCTTGGTAAATATTCCATTCCCTGCTATCTAGCACCGCCTCCACTATGGATTTTAACGCTGGTATTTCCTTCACCATGATTCTTCCCTTCCGTTCCTGCTCTCCCCAGGGAAGCCATCGCCACTGCCCCCTGATACGTTAATCATCCTGTCTGGAGAGGCCGCAGGTGTTGACAGCTGCTCCACATAAATAAATAAACACTAAAGAAGCTCCTCCCCTCCGTGTTTTGCAGCTTGTCCTGATGGACACATTGGCAGAGCATCAGAAACACATTCAAAGTTAAACACACCCCCCCCAGCTGACACGTGACCTGCTTTATTGGTTTATGGGGGCTTGGTCTAACGAGGTTATTGGTGTTACACCATGGATTGGACAAGATGCTGATCCTACTAAAGCACTGACTGTTGTAAATCCTGTTGATGATTTTACTTTTGGATCATTTGCCTGGGTTATTTGCTTGGTTTGCTCTATGATTATATATGATATATATTCTGCTACATAGCTTTTCTGAGCTAGCCTTTGCAGTTGGGAGGTGTGTGTATGTGTATGTGTATGTGTGTATGTGTATATGTGTATGTGTGTATGTGTATGTGTGTGTGTGTATGTGTATGTGTGTGTGTGTGTGTGTGTGTGTGTGTGTGTGTGTGTATATATACAATTATCTTGCTTTTTACAAATGTTACTAAATATGTGTTAATTACAGTTTGTAAATATTTAATGATTTAGGAAATGTGTACTCTTTCACAGTTTAAATATTTAACAGCCTTTATGAACCTGTGTGTGTTTGTTTGTTTGTTTGTTTGTTTGTGTGTGTGTGTGTGTGTGTGTTGTGACAGGATGAACAGGCTATGCAGTGAACTATGCAGTGAACTTGGCCAAGCTTTAGTAGAATGATTAGAATGCTTTACTGTTGCATAGCGGTGCAAAGAAACCTGATGGTGCTAATGTGGATGGTGCTAATGTGGATGGTGCATATCAGGAGTAGTAGTAATACACTATAAACTATAGTTTATATACACTATAGTAGTAATACACTATAGACGCAAACAATAAAAATCACATCACATATTTTGGTAATCTGAAAAATTACAGATCACCAAAATACAAAGCATTGCACATATTGGTTTGTGCTCATTATCCGATTGTGAATCCTATGCATTAGTTACATATTGCACGAAGTTAATAATCCTTATTGCATTTTAGCATTGATGCAATGCATATTAGCATTATTCCACATTCTCAGCACTAGTAGCTGGGTTACCAGTGAAGTGGTAAATGGGGGTGGGTGGGGGGTGTCGGTGTGCATGGCGGCTGCTGTGAGATGGGGTTGTCATAGTGACCTTTGTTTGGAGTGATACTAGGGTAGAAGCTGTTCGGGAGCCTTGACGTTCATGTCTTGATGAACCTGTAGGGCAGCATGGTGACGAGGTGGTGAGCAGAGATGAGCCTCAGATGTTGCTTGTGGCCTGCTGGAAACACCAGGTGCTGTAGATGTCCATTAGAGCAGGTAGCTGTGGGCTGATTTGACGGAGACACTTCTTCTCATCCAGCAGGCAGCCGGTTGGACCACACACCGATACTGTAGGTCGGTGTGCTTTCTCAGAAGCTTCTGGGGCAAGATGGCTGTACATAGTGTCCCTTGGAAACAGACTCAAGTCTGTGCCTTTTTGTGAAGGGAAGTCGTGTTGTGAGGTCCTTGGAGATGTGAATGCCTAAGAATTTGAAACTGGATTTCAAATTCAAGTTTGAAATCTGTACTTTGTCTTTACTGATGTTGAGTGGAGAAGATCCTCCTCCTGTACAGAAGCTGATGGGCAGGTATCTGTTCTCGCAAGCAAAAACAGTGCTGTATTGCATAATTAATCACAACATCCATGAGAGCCGACAGCCGAAACAAGTTTACCTTAATTTTATTCATGATTATGTGGTGTTTACTGCTATTTACAGTAAAGCAGATCATGCTAGAAAGATGAAATATAACTCAAAAACCTGTTGGCAAGACTCTGTAGTGATGATGAGAGACAGTAAGCATTTGAATGTGAAATACTGTTTGAGGGTGTGAGGTGAACACTCACACCATACTGATTACCACAGCCTGGCTCTTCCAAGGTCAGCAGTAGCTCATAGCAGTAGGTACCTGTGCTTTCTGCCTGTAAAATAAAGATTTATTACAAATTATTTATAGAGAAATGTATTTTAGTCATGTGGAAATGTATTTTAATATGTTTTCTCTTGGAGTGAGTCTCATCTGCACAGATTCAGTTCAGAAGAAAAATAAAAAGATGGTTTTAATGATTCTTTTAGCCGTTGAGTACAGGAATGATTTTGTATGATCAAAATTCTCCTTCGGTTTATTGAACTGGTTTTTCCTGCTCTGTGAAGTATTGGAGAGAGGGAAGGGGGCGGACAGGGAGGGGGCGGACAGTAACTAGTAACTCTAGTCAGAGTAACCACTGGGTAACATCTCCGTTTTCAGTTCCAGACCACTGGGGTAACAGTTATAGGTCCCCTGTCTCTCTTTTTTTACTTTCTTTTACTTCGGTTTTCTTTCAATAATACGTAGCTGTAATCCATGACTGACTACTGCTGTGACATCCATGTTCTGTAAGCCAGTAATTCACTGAGTACAAGCTAAAAAAATTGTTGAGTACAATACATTTATTTGCATTACTGAGAGGATGGTATGGGATCAGTAAATACATAAATACACAGAAAGTTTTAGAACAGAAAATGCATTTTCACATTCCTCATTAATAAGTTTCAGATTGCATTGCATTATGAGTTTAGGTCATTTAGTTTGGCTTTAAGGGAAATGTTTTTAGTCTTTAAGTTCACAGATGGTTTGCCACAGTGCTCTGTGAAGACTCTGACCATGAGAGAACGATGTCCTACTCTTGCAGAAGGCCTTCAGCAATATCACAAAACTCATCATAAAAAAAGAGACTTGGCTCTGTGAACATTCCCTGTGACTAGGGCTGATGTTCTCAGCTCTCCCTGCACTCTCAGGTAGCTAGATCCAGGGCCCTGGAGCGAAGCCATAGTTCAATGCTATCTAAATGCTAATGCCACTAGTCAGCTTAGTTTCTCATAACCATGGAAAGATTTGCCCTCTGCCTTATGCAACTTAGGAAAATGAAATTCATTCTCGCTGCATATTTCTGTCATGGCTCACGTCTTTCCTGTTTGTCCCCGCTCTGAGTTACTCCAAGCAGGTATTCTGCTGTCGGCTTATGACTGAAATATCGTCCTGAACTTTGCAGAATTGTAAAAAAAACTATTGACTGCCATATCCCAGTATGTTTGATGATTTAAGATGAGGCGTTTGATTTAATGTTTGGTGGATGTGTGTCCTTGTTTGTCTGTTGAGCAGATGGCAGTGTTGAGTGTGAGCCTCTTTCCTGTGCGACTGATCTTTGCGGCTTCCATGATGCTGCTGGCTTGGCCGTTTGCATTCGTGGCCTCCCTGGGCCGCTCGGAGCACGCAGTGGAGCCGCCGTCCTGGTGGAGGTGGTGAGTAGGACGTTCTTAGGGGGCGTTAGCTTAGCAATCGGCTCCACTCCTGCATTTCACATCCAGGGTCTTAACCACGTGAAGGACTTTAGCCAGCTGTGACACTCTGACATGGAGAGAGAATTGAAGGTTTGCCTCGTAATCATGGGTCTTATTCATTCATTCATTCATTCATTCATTTTATTTATGCCAGTGAATATGTGGCATGAGGAACCAACACACATACACTAAATACCATAATTTGTCCTTACATGGAGAGTCTATGTGGAGTGTCTATGTGCGTGTTTCCTATGTGTTTGTGAGTGCGCATGGCTGCATGTGCAGGCGGGTGCACGTGTTTATATGAAAATCAGATCAGGGTTCTAGAACCTTCTGCAGAACCACCTGCAGCTACAGATTGTCCATAACACTTGTGGATGTTTTAAAGCAGTACTACTTCATTTATTGTAGGCTGGTGAACCTAGCCCTGTGGGCCATCATGAGGGCAATGTGGTTTTCCGGAGGTTTTCATTGGATTCGAGTGAAAGGCAGACTGGCTCTGCCCAGCGAGGCTCCCATTCTCACTGTGGCACCACACTCCTCATACTTTGACGCCATCCCCGTCACCATGACGATGGCCTCCATCGTGATGAAGGCAGAGAGCAAGGATATTCCCATCTGGGGCAGTGAGTTTGCCGTACATCTTTTAAACAGCACTGAAATATATGATGTTGTGCCTTGGGTTCACACTGAGCATACATTATAGCATTATGGTATTAAAGTGCTTGTGTGAGGCCAAGTCCCCCCCCTCATTATTGTTTGTCCAGTTTGTCCAAAAACAACAAAAACAAAATCTGTCACAGATTATGCAGTGCAGACACAGCATACATGTCAGCTCTCCATTCTGGGATTAAACCAACAACTGTTCACAATGAGCTACGCCTGGAGAGCTGGATCCACCTACTGAGACTCGCCATGACGCTCCTTATTTCCTGCATGTTAATTATGTGTGTGCGTGTGTGTACACACGTGGTGCTTAGATGAGGTTTGCCTCTGGTAATTGTGGGTGAGTGGTTGAAGAGGATGTGGATTGGTCACGGATTCGGCAGGCACGCGCCTGTCCCGCGCCTGTCCCGCGCCTGTCCCGCGCCTGTCCCGCGCCTGTCCCGCGCCTGTCCCGTGCCTGTCCCGCGCCTGTCCCGCGCCTGTCCCTCACCGGCCTCGTGTGGGACGATTCAGTAATGGCTGCCTCCCAAATAGAACATGCTACTGCTGAACGAGCTCTCTCCAGCTCGTGTATACTGAGCTCCTGAGCAAATTCACCAGCGAGTATTCATATCAGCGTATGTCAATGTATGTAAAGGGGAGTGCAGTTTAAAGTCCAATCTGGGAAGAGCCTTCTAGATTTACTGCATAATGAAAATGTTGTAGACGGGCTTTGCTCGCCTCAGGATCACCTCTGACTTCATGCAGTGTGTCTGTTTACCTGTTTGTTTGTTTTCTTCACCCAGCCCTGTTTAAGTTCATCCGTCCTGTGTTTGTGTCCCGCTCGGACCAGGACTCTCGCAGGAAGACTGTGGACGAGATCAAACGCAGAGCCTGCTCGGCAGGACAGTGGCCTCAGGTGGCACACACTCGCACGCACACGCATTTGCACAGCAATGTAGAAGGGCACTGCATTTTAGATTTTTCCAAAATGATGACTAACCTTTTATCCCTGTTATGTTTTAACTATATGTACTCATTATATACACTATATATTCATATATACATTTGTGTGTGTGTGTGTTTGTTTGTGTGTGTACATAACCTCTGGAAAATAATCAATAGAAGAGCTACTGGCTGAGAGAGAAACACAAGCTATAATTGTCGATTACTTTACTTTAATAATTTTATTTTAAATAAAGTCACCTTTTAGCTTAGCATATACAATAAGAGTTGCCTATAGATTTCATGGGTCTGGCAGCTATAGAAACATTCTCACTTCTGGGTTGGTTTTAGATAATGGTGTTTCCAGAGGGAACGTGCACCAACAGATCCTGCCTTATCTCATTCAAGCCTGGTATGTATTCCCTTCTCATCTTATGTTCTCTTGCCTGTGTTCTCTTGCCTGTGTTCTCTTGCCTCTGTGGTTATTTTCCCCTCCCTCTCTCTCGTCACAGCTTACTTCAGACGGAACACTCCTATCTCCATCTCTTAGTGTGTGTGTGTATGCATCTATGTATGTGTGCGAGAGTGAGAGTATGCATGAGTGTGCGTGCGTGCGTGCGTGCGTGTGTGTTCCTCTCTTTATCCCCTCTGTTCACAGAGCTGACGGGTACAGGAGCTGGTTTCCCCTTTCAGCATGCACTGTCTGGCTGTGTTGTGGTCTCTGCTAATCTCTCCATCTCCTCCCTTACTGCGCTGCCTCACTCTGCTGTTCTCTCTCCTAGACCTTTTTTGTCCCCTCGTCCGCTGGCTATGCGTTTTCCTTTACTTCTGTGCCAGGACTCAGTGGTGTAGGAGAGCAGTGAGGAACATCTCTACAACAAACCCTGTTCCTCAGAGCTTGTATATATTAGATATATATCTATCTATCTCAAGCTCGAGCTTATTATTGACAAATCTGGATAAGAGTGTTGTCACTTTAGTAGTGCACTATTGATGTTAAAAGCACGTGGGTTGGTGTACCTTTGCTGGACAGGTTCAGCTCATTTTCGCCTCTCTGTCTCTCTTAGGTGCATTCATTCCGGGGGTCCCAGTGCAGCCGATAGTTTTGCGTTATCTTAATGAAATGGTAAGAGAAGCTTTTCAAAGCGGCCTCTGAAATTCTCCTCCACGAATACTGTTCACCCTGCCCTCCTAAATGTTAATTTTACAAAGCTACGTGTTGTTTTTTTTCTCTCTCACCGTGTTCTTGTAGGTTATATCTTTAATATTGTATCACTGTGTACTACTAACAGGTATAACGTTGTTTAGGTGTTGGTCTCTAACTCTCTTACCTTCTCCCTCTCCCCCTCCCCTTCTCCCTCTCTCCTTCTCTTTTATTAATAATGAAAATATATTGAGTTGTGCTATGATGCCCCTTGGCAAACTTGGCAGAAGCATAAATTCTCTCTCATAGCATCCACTCTGAGATGTCCTCAAGGGGGTTATATCAGGGGTTTATATCAGAGAGTCAAAGCTGAAATATTAGAAGCAAAGGTCAAAAAGCATTTCTGCTACTGCAGCTGTGGACATGGCTTCTCCTGGCCTGTTTAAATGTTCTTTGTGGACTGCACTGTGCTTGAAGCACTGCACTAACTGGTGTGTGTTTCCTCTAACTGGTAGGACACAACCTCATGGACATGGCAGGGTCCTGGCGCGTGAGTCCTCCTCTCCTCTCCTCTCCTCTCCTCTCCTCTCCTCTCTTATGGCTTGTCTTCAGGGCTTATAAAAACTGTGTAAAGGCTGTTTGTGCACATCCTCTGTGGTAATTGTTTTGTGTCTTTCAGGTTTAAGATTTTATGGCTCACGTTGTGTCAGCCTCATAATTCTATAGAAATAGAGGTAAGAACTCTTTTAAAGAGGCCATGTTTAGACTTTACACAGGATATTGTCAATTTGAAAAATGGTATGATCCAAGACAAAATAAGGGTCCCTGTTTCTGTTTGTTCAGTATCTCCCCACGTACACGCCCTCAGAGGAGGAGAAGAGGGACCCGGCTCTGTATGCCAGCAATGTGAGGTGCATCATGGCCAAGTCAGTGTCCTCTGCATGCTTTCTGTCTCCCAGAGACTCAGGCCCACACGGCTCAGGCCCACACGGCTCAGGCCCACACGACTCAGGACAGGAAATGCACTTTAGGTTATTTTTCTAGAAGACAATTGTCATCACATTTTTGCTTCCACAAATGTATATTTGTAGCATCAACATTGTCTAATTGGGCACCTGTGCACTGACAAAAGAAAATGCCTCTGTAGAATCTAGTAAACCACAAATGTACAGTACTCATTTTAATACATTTAAGTTCATTAAACTTGCAATGTGTTTGTACTGCACTAAGCTGCTAAAACAAAGCAAATGTATAGAGTGCTGTTAACTCTGTTAATATTGAATCAGTGCCCACAATCCCATAAGGGTTTTACCTTTCACAGTGCATTCAAGGTAAGCACTTTATGATGACCTAATCAGTCCTACTTACTGTTGAGCCTGTCTGTGGTTCCCCTGTGTTCATCTCAGAGCTCTGCAGTTGCCTGTCATTGACTACTCGTTTGAGGACTGCCAGCTCACCCTGGCCCGAGGTCCACTGGCCCCGCCCAGACGCACCTGCCTGCTGGACTTTTCCCGCCTGGTTCGCTTGCTTGGGTAAGTCCCACGGGAGGATCCGCCCACCCTCTGCTTCCACCGGGCCCTGTCCGGGTTCTAGAGTGGAGACTGATGTACCTCTCAGGGAGAGACTGACAGAAGTGAGGTTTATAATCATTACAGTTTTCCTCCAGCCTAGGTCTCATCTTTGATCTGCTTTGAAGTGGGTGAAAGTTTTCAATTGAATAAATTATTAACCAATATTATTATTTATTGCTATATATTATTTTCTTCATCCTGCAATTGCTTTGATCATAGCCGCAGAATTTAGCATCTGGCTAAAAGTTTCACAGAGCTGTGTTACTGTGTTTGGCTCTATGTGTCTGAGAGAAAGCACATACTTGGCTTCCCTCTCCTGGATTGGCCAATAAACACGGGGGAATAACCACACAAAATCTAAAATAAATAAGTAAAAATGTTTGTAATTGTAATAATTGTAATAATTATTGTAACTATTGTAATAATTGATGCCAGACTCCTGGTTTTATTGTAATTTATTGTTCAATATCTAGTACTTTAGTGACTTTTAAATCATGGCAACACGCATGCTACACAACAACTTGTAACTTACTACTGATTTGCTGAATAATAAACTACTTCACAGTTTACTCCTGATTGGCTGAATAATAAACTGTTTCACAGGTTACTCCTGATTGGCTGACTAATAAACAGCCTTGCATACTATTGATAACTGATGAATAACCTCTTGAACAGCTAAACATGATTTGCTAATACCTATATTAAACAGAAACCCATAGGATGTGTGATTTTTTTTTTTTTTTTTTTTTTTTTTTTTTTTTTTTTTTTCTTTCTTTCTTCATGATTGTCACTACTGGCATGCATTATGGGGTAAAACTGCATTCTGGACTCAGAATATTTTATGATCCTAAGTTGGCCATACAGCAGAGGTCCTGGGTATGGCTCGGGGGCTTTAGGACATGCTGTAAAATACCCTGGCAGTGACGGATGTTCAGCACAGTAAGGTGGTTGGTGGGTCTCTGGAGCTGTGGTCTGTGAGAGGTGAGTAATGGAAACTGAAGTCGCTGAGTGGGGTGTGGAGTGTTTGGCCTCTAGCCCGCTGCTTCATCTTTCTGTAAGAGAGCACATGCCCCACTTGGCTCAGATTAAAAGTTTTTGATTTATTTTAGATGGTTGATATATGCTTATGTTCTGCTCTTCATTTGTGGAAAGAGCTTCAAGATTGGGACGGAGGAGAACCCACTACTGAGAGAGAAACACGAGATATAAGCCCACACACACTTTCAGATTCCAGAATGACTTATTGTTGCTGTAGACAGTAATAGGTCACTGTGTAAAGCAGTGCAGCTTCCTTTGTGCTATTAGAGTTGTTTTTAGATTATCTACAGATTTTTGTGTTGCATGCAAACATTCTCTCACCTTCTTCATTAGTTTTCGTTTATGACTATTTGATTGTTCTTGGCCAGATTTGTTTGGGATATTCAGTTTAACAAACCACAAAAGTGGCAGACCAGCAAACCACAATCTGTAATGTTCAGAGGCAGTCGATTTTCTTCCTCTTATAAACAACCCATAGGTCTTAAAAATAATAATAATAAAAAAAACCCTTCTCTCACCGTCTCTTTTCATCTGCACTGTTGGCAGTGGCTTTAACGGGTGACGTCAATCAGAATCACCCAGTCAGTCTATTTCAATGGAAGGACATCCCTGATATCAAGATGTTTGCTAACTAGCATGCATGATGGGAGGTGGTTATTTTGTGTCTTGCAGTCTGAAGGCAGGAGTCACGGATCAAATCTTTGGGGAAGAGGGGAGCAGGGCGCGCTCGCTGAGTGGACGCAGTTTAAACCTGCAGGGCTTGGCTGAGTACTTACGCCTTCCTGTGACGGAGGCGCTGCAGGACGTCTTTGCCCTCTTTGAGGAGGTAGAATTGGCTTTCTTCTTTACTGAAGTTCTTGGAAAAGTTAACAGAAGATTTAAAAAAAAAAAAGCTTTTCTGTACTGAAATGTGCCAACCCCCTTACTATGTCACGACATTTTGATTTTCCAGCATGGTCAGATGGATGTAAGGGAGTATGTCATAGCCCTGTCTGTGGTCTGTAGGCCCTTTCAACATCTGGAGACTCTTCAGCTTGCCTTCAGGGTGAGGCTATCTTCATATTATCAACATCTGTGCTTGCACACCCCCACCCACACACACACACACACACACACTTGCCAATACAAATGTAAAACATCACCTCAGCGAGAATAATTAGATGTTAATGGAAGCAAATAATTATTTAATAACACATTTTAATCTCACAAAGAATCACTACAGGCCATTAAAGTCCATGTTGACAGGTTCAACAGATGAAGTGTTTTCATGCGGATGTAATGTTATTATGCATTTTAAGGACATTGCCTCAACGACAGTGTACGCATTGTTCCAGATGTTTGAAGCTGAAGAGGATGGGGCTATAGTTGAACATGAGCTAGCGGCCATTCTGAAGACAGCTCTCGGTGTGGCAGATCTCTCTGTATGTGACGTGTTTAGAGCCATTGATACTGGAAACAAGGGGAAGATCACATTTGGTAATATTGTGCTTTACCGTTTAATGCTTTGAGTGCAGTTATTGATATGATTGGTTGCATTTTACTACATGTAGTTAATGTTTTGCTGTACTACACCAGGAAGGGTTGGCTATTAATCTTCTGATTGCTTTATGTTAAATATAATCTTTCTTAAAGGTGTCGGTCGAAGTTGACTGTACCAGTACCATGTTGTGTGATGTGTGTTAGATGATTTTCGGCAGTTTATGGAGAGCTGTCCGAACTTTGTGGAGTTGTGCTGTGTGAAGGAGCCAGCCCTGAACAATCACTCTGGAAGCCCAGGACAGCAAATCCACAGCTTCTGCCCTGACTTCATTCTTCAGGATGAGAAAACAACCAGCACCGAGCACAGCAAGAAACATGACTAAGACAAAACAGCTGTACAGGTGTACTGTGTGTGTGTGTGTGTGTGTGTGTGTGTGTGTGTGTGTGTGTGTGTGTGTGTGTGTGTGTGGAGAACTGCAGGCATGTGATTTGAGGTCAAGGGTGAGTATGAATCTCTAACAGTGAGAATGTTTGTTTGCAAAGTGAATTTGAGGTTTGCAGGACTGGGGTTCTGGCATTCATCCTGTGTGTTGCTTATCTTTTATTGATCCATATCTTTTTTTTTTTTTTAGTTAATCACTGTACAGATCTTTGCAATGTTGAATAAACTGTTGGAATATTTTAACTCTTGCATTTTTACATAATTCCCCCATTCCTCACACTGTATAACATTTTTTTTATTGTCATTTGAGATGCATTTTAATACAGTGACATTAAAACCCTAAGCATGTTGTGTGGTTTTTGAATAATAGTAATCAGATTTCTTTTGTTTTGAAACTGATTTTATAATTAAAGCAAAAATTCAATAGTTACCTATTCAGTGGTTATACCTTATAATTTACACATAGGTTTTATCAAAATATTTGAGAATCTCTCAGGATTACCATTTAACACTATGGGATTAGGATTTAACACTATGGTTCTGTGAGTCTTAAATAAATGTGAAACAGTTTATGAATTGTAAGAATACCTTTTGTAGTATATTCTGGGTTATCGTCAGTCTTGTTTTAAATATGGTGTGAAGCTTGCGATTTTCTTCTCAAACTAGATATATTCTTATTCTTGCATTATTGAGTATACAAAGATAAATCCAAGAGAATTACTAATGGGAAAAATAAAGGAGTTTGATGTGGAAAGCAGTAAGTGTAGCCCAGACCTACTTACTGACGAGGACCCTGTTTTCATTCACAAAAACAATGAAAACGAGCAAACTTCTTAGCTTTATAAAAAAAATAGTACCGTTCTCTGCCAGGAGAGGGCGGGCTGCACTAAGATGTGAGGAGCACCTTGTGCACTTTGAGGAGTATGTGGTAAACAGTTTTTGTTTTATTACAAGATTGTTGTTGATTTGTCTCAATGCAGATATTATTTATTTATAACTAATTAGTTATCAAACTAAATAATGTAATTGGATCTTTTTAGACACTATGCACAGTGTATTACAGGTCTCGTCTCATAAACCTTTTTTGCAGCTTTGTCTCTGTAATTTGGGTCTCAGGTTTTGGCAGATGTCATGCATATTTATGTATATTCTGCTGCAGATTGATATATATTTGAACCTTTTCCCCACTACAGATTGCTGTGGGGTGTCTTATTGGTGGGTTTATATCCAGCCAGCAAGTGTCCTTGAATGTCATTGCCAATGGGAGAGAATAGTTATAATACACAGCACTTGGCTTACTTGCCATTATAGCCGAATTCAAAGCAACTATTAAAAACCAGGGCACTTGCAATGGATTTTAAATGAGTGACATCATCCATCAGAATGCATTAGAAGACTGAAAGACGGTCTGTTCAGGTGATTATCATCTTGTTTTCCCACCTGTTTTTAATTCTCTTGTGCTTTTTCTCTGTCTGTTTCTCACATTTGATAATTTTCTGACTTTTGATATAAACACAAATGCATCTTTTGTTATAATTAATTAACATAAAGCCTTCCTCACACTCCCAAAGGGTGGCGCTAGGGTACTTGAAAACCAGCCACAATCTACCCCCCCCCATGTGGCTGGTGAGAAAGGCATTACATCATTGCCTTGTGTAAAAATAGACTGTGGACTGGTTCTTGGCTCCTTGGAAATGGAGCATTTTGCCACCTGTGTTAGAGCTGTTAATAGATAATGACATCATCTGAAACTGTTCACAGGAACCAGGATTTGGCACAAACATCTGTACCAAACTGACCATGGTGCTGAGCTACTCACGGAAGTAAGTGAAGGGGTGATGTCTTTAGCATTCAATGGATTTGTATTTTTGGGCTGTATTAAAGATTGAGGCATAGCATCAATGGATTATGACACTGAGTGCATAAGAAAATAAGTACCTGATCATTGGGATAAAGCCATTTCCTTATTGCGAAGGAGTAGATGTTTGGCATACTTTTGACTTGCCTCAGCTAAACACATGCCACAACCTGATGTTTATATTGGGAGAAAAGTGCATATATTCACCAATTATAGAAAGTAATCTCTCTGACACACTCACCTGGTCTTTCGTCAAACTCAGGTCAAATCCTGCAGGCATTAGACACCTGGGCATAGCTCAAAACCCGCTCAAAAGTCAGTACGTCTGGCAGACATTAACATGACAATGATGAGGAGTATGGATTTATGATATTTGGGATCTCCACTTTCATCCCATCTCGCCATCCTTCTCCATATATATAATCAGCCACAACCCGTCTGATGAGTGGGGAGAATTTCATTAAACTGCAGCTATGGGCTTGTCTTGTTCACCACGCCTGAGGCTGTACCCCAGGATCTGTGCGCGTATATATGTCTGCGTAGCTATTCATATATGCAAACATTTCTGTCAAATCTCCCAGCACCTGACAGCAGCATGAACCCAATAAACCAATATGGAGATAAGAGCTGGTGTCAGTAGGCAGAACTAATATTATTTGTGCAGTGGAAAGCGTTTATCTGTCATGGACTGAGAATTGATGGTTTTGTGTCACTTTTGTTTAATAATGATGTAGCAAATCCCAGTCTGCCCACTGGCTCTGCCTCTATTAAAAGTTCAAAAGATTATCCAAATTAAAATCTCATTTGGAATATTGCTTTTCGCCAATAGTAGGTGGTTCCATTGGATGTGATATTTCTCACTTTGCTATCCAATTAACATTTTCATGTTCAACAAACTGCAGTGGTGGCAAATATGAGAAGGGACGTATTTGACTGTGAAATATTATGATAGCGCTGTCCAAGGAACAAAACTTGGCTTAATAAAACTTTTAATTTGACAAGTGACATTATGTGAATATGTAGCACCATCTGACTACTTCAGTGCCTGCGTTTACATAAAAAAGCTGGTTTTACAATTCTAACATAAGAATAGGTGTTTAAACAACATCTGCATGACAGCAGTTTATCACCTGTAGTCATTATGTCATCATGTTGAATCAAAGCGATCTGTTATAATGGTGTGGCTTTTGGTTACATGAGTCTGTATAATGCAGCATCAGTTTGGTATGGTTTCGCATGGTGGGCTACAGCTGATGGGGGAGTGTAATCCTCCAGTCCTCCTGGTAATGTTGAGTGACGTGCTGTGATCGCAGAAAGCTATCATCTGTCAGGATTTCAACCCCAGGCCTTTGCTTATCTCACTGCATATTCTACAGTTCGCCTCTCATATTCTAATGCATTCATGTATTCATGGAAGGATTTAAATCACTTCTCTTGTCTGGGACCTGCAAATACCTTTAAGCGATAGGAAGATCTGAGATATATCACCTGAGTGCCAAGTTTCAATCCTGTGTATGCGATGGTCTATTCTAAACACTCATTGCTTCATTCATTAAATTGGTCTCTTCCAGAAATTCACTGTTTGTTATTAAATTAATATCCATGATTAACAATGTTGATTTTGACAAAGACTTTTATCCTTCCTTCTGCTTCCAACACAAGTCGTCACTACTTGCAAATTTTAGAGTTAATTGGTAGTTAAATGTTAGAGTTAATTGGAAATTAAATGAACCCAATTAAGAATTGAAATGCAACCAAAAAAATAAAAGTGGCACATAAGCGTTTCTGTCACAAGCATAGGGGTGTGGTGAGGACACAGGGGCTGCTGGAAAGAGGGTGAGTGGGTTTGCGGTATGCTCCTTCCCATCCTGGGCGGGGATGGGGGAGTGTTGGAGTCGGACTGAGTGGTGCAGTCAATGGAGCGTGGCAGACTCATCCCGTTTCCCCTGGAGCGCCCCTCTCCGGGGCCGGTCTGTTCCGCTGACAGCGCTGTGGTGCGTGTGCCTCCGGAGCAGACCTTCACACGCTCCATCTCTCTCCCCTGCCCCCGCCATGCTCCTGATGGGCCTTGGCTGCGACGAGAGTGCCACGCTATGAAGATATCCATCACGCACAGGGAGAGGCAGCGGGCCGATCGGCAACGAGGACAAGAGAGAGAGAGAGCAGGGGCTCCCAGAAGGCAGTGACTGCTGGATTGGCACTGACAGCGTGGAGTACGGCATCGGCCCACCGAGACGAAAGGGTTCCTCTGACAAGTGTGTTTCCACCTAAAAAGGTATCTGACATACTCTTGCTTTATTAGAAACATCTCCTTCACAAGTGTACAAGCGGAGGCTGTAGCCCAACTGATGGCATGCAGACTTTGTTTTAGCCGTCTCTAGCCATCCGAGTCTGACCACAAGACCACTGCTGGCATTGCCCCCAGCCTCACGACTACCAGAATGCTGTCACTGCAGTGTGGAGTATCCTCCTCCACCCAGTTAACAAGTGGTTAGCAAGGGTCTTGTAGACATCCACTAAACAGATGTGCTAGAGTGTCTCATTGGACACCTGTAAAACGAGCCCGTACCTAATAAAGTACACGTGTGTGTGTGTGTGTGTGTGTGTGATATGTATGGGAAGAAGGGCAAGTGACTGCCTTCTCCACTCTCAGTACTGTTCCACATTAAAATGTTTAAGAGCAGAGCAGTGAACGCAGCTTGACTGAAGTTTGCAATGCTCTGTAATGCCAGGTAATTGATTGTTAATGGCCCCTGTACTGTGTACTGTGAATGGATATGAGAGGATGACTCACCCCAGGATTGGGGGGGGTTGAAAGGGATGGCGAGATAGTGGAATGAGTCATCGCCGCATTTCCTGAATCTGTTTACAGCTTCTGCGGTACCTGACCGTTCCATGGATGTCCACACGCGGAGCCTCCCCTGGTTGAAGCAAAGCCAGTTTCATTGATATTATCACAGTATTCATGTATGGTAGATGTCAGGAGGAGGAGGAAACAGACCAGCACACACCACAGAATTTGCTGATAATTTATTGATCATATTTAGAAGGAAATCTTCAATACTTCAAATCCCAATCCTTTCACATGATGAAACAAACAAATAAATGAAAAAAAGTCAAAGTAAAAAAATGCAATTAAGGATTTAAACCAAAAACGAGTCACAAAAGTGGTAATGAGAAATTGGTGGGAAAAAAAAAAAAACACTAGAAGAAATTATATAAAAGGGTTTACGGTCGCAGGGGATTCGTGTCACACGGGAGCAATCAAGGTGTATTGCTGTGAAGTAGCCATGGCTATAAACATCTTCATGTGCTCTGATCTTCATGAGTACTGTGAATGGGGAGGTGTGACAGGCATATAGCCATTTTTTTCTCTGCTTTATAGGGCGGATTACATGACAGAGAGGTTGCCAGGTAACCACAGAGGAGTAGGTGTGAGTGAGCTGAACCTCTTCAGCTTCTGGTTTTTTGCTGTTATAATTTATGTGATCATGATATGGTCTGTTGATTCTCGGGTCACACACAGGAGGAAATGATACATGCAACGTTAATGAACTTCTGATGACGTGTGAAATTATGTAATTAAAACATCAAAAGAAATCAGGTACGGACATCAAAAAATATGACATAAATAAGACAACTTGAACTTAATTTTCTCTCATTAATAATTTGACAGTGTACTAATGACTAGCAGTTCAGTGCATTGAAACTCGTGTGCTGCAAATACAAATACCGTATGAAACATTGATGAGCTCAAAATAAGAACAACACTAAATCATTATGTCAGAGCAAAACTAGCCTACAGTATCTAGATCATCAGAGGGTTGAGTTTATTTATTTAAGAATTATTTAAGAAGTGGGCTGGACATTCTCGACTTTGGAAAAAGCAGCTAGTCCAGCCCCATCACCTGCTGCTGGGTGAGGAGCCGTGGTGACCAGCCTGGTAGCGGCGCTCCCGTGCCCTCCGGCGCCCGGCAACCCGTGCTCTTCTGCCGTGGGCGTGGCTCTGGAGAAGGCGGACACCAAGAGGCCGGCGGCCATCAGCAGGGCCCCCACGCTGAGCATGCCTGTGCCAGCCTGTACGCAGGCGTGAAGACCCTGGTTGTAGCGTACCGCCTGCCGGTCCACAAACAGCAGCTCCCCTTCCCCGAACGCCTCGATTCGGGAGGGCACGATGAAGCCCACGGCCAGAACCACCAGGCCGACGGCCAGCACCACCGCGCCGAGCGCAAGAGGGACCTGAGACAGAGAGCGAACCTCTTCACCGCCAGTCTCTAGCTGTTTTCCTGCTGTGGAAACCTGTTCCCAGGCGTGTAAGGAAGCTCACCCTGCAGAGGCCTACACTCCAGCGATGTGGTGCGCTCCGGCCCGCAGCCTCCTCCTGCTCCCAAACAGAGGCTGTACACTCCTCATAAAAGTGGTGCAGGTATGAGCGCACGCCGAAACCATGGCAACCAGAGCCCGACACGCTCTTAATGCGCTCTGATCCACAGACCTCTGAGCAATAAGCCATCTTTTGAACAGACAAACACACACACACACACACATCATATCACAGCATCCTTATATCTGGTATTGTACCATTGAATTGTTATTAATCAAACACTATGTATAAAGCTGAGAAATATATGTCTTTGTTTCTTCCCCTCATGTCCCCTTTTCTTCTTGTCAAGAAATCATTTAGATCTGGAGTTCGTACATGATTTAAGAATGACATACTGCCAAACAGGATGACAAACGTTTAGGTTCCAGGTAATGACAGTGACTAGTATTGTTTTTTTTTTTTTTTAAAAAGTTAATTACAGTCCATTGAATACTGGATGATCATAAATGACTGGATGAAAACTGGATGAAAACCTTTCTCTCCTACTTTCCTGATTTGTTCCCATTAGCTTTGCTTTGTATGAATGAGATTGATCAAACAGATGCCACATTATGCCTGGTTTTGTTGTGGTAGTTATTACTGATTTGGAGGTGACTGGCCAACCACTGATGCGTCACTCTCTCAAACACGAGCACACAAAGCACCTCTCTCGCACACGCGCACACCCTTATACAGCCATGATTTTCACTACCTGCCACGCGCATTTTCCTAACATGCCTGATCCAGCTCATAAAGGACGCGACAGTTACTTGAATTAGATGTGTGGAAGTAAGTAAAAAAAAAAAAACACTGAGCAGTGATAAATGGGCTTCGAAACTCGGACCGAAAATCATTTTTCTCTTGTATGACTGCTGTATTCGTCAAGCATCCTTCACGCGTCCTCGTGTTTTTGCTACACATGTTGTGTTTATGCTCTGGTGTTATGTTCTGTAGTGTGGACGCCGAGTGAGCTTACAATGATGCGCAATGTATTTTCACGTCTGTAAAATGAAAAAAAGTCATTACAATTTCGGTGTACAGTTGCTTTTATGAAAGGAAAGACAATCGCCTAATCTGTTTATTTGGATGTTTCCTGATGCGCATCTTAATGAAAATAAGAATATGTGGATCCTGCTTATACAGTGGTTGGCCATTGGTTCTGAAACAGCGATACTTCCAGGCTGATCAACAGGTTACTGAAGGTAATTCCGCAATACAAAATAACGTATCTGTCTCCTAAAGAGTAAATACACTAACATATGTAGCACAAAGCACTCGCAATATACGCTTACTGAAATAAAATAAAATATTAATTTACCAGCACAAAGTATCTTTTGCAAACATCAGTTACATTTAGATAAATTTTCTGTGATGCTTCTCTCCCCTTTATTATTCCATCGCCAATAGCAACTAACACTCCTGCGCACCCACAATAACTATTTAACGCCTTTTTGTGCTACAGTCTATGTAAAACTTAAGGAAGAAAAACAAAGTAATACCGAGTTTCGAATTGATCCTCGCCGCTTCTTCACTTGCGTCCCATCACTCCTCAGCTCCGTTCGACACCAAGTTGTCACAAGCATACACCAATGCGCACGCGCAATCAATAGATATTGTTGCGTTAAATTGTTCGATACGAATAACAAATATGGCGATGAGGAATGAATCTATCGTTTATCAAAGTGTCGAGCATACATTAAATAGTGACTGTGTCATCCGTGTCACTGTAATGAACTATGTTAACCTGAACAACGATGGTACAGTATGTTGTACATGTGGAGGAATTCCAAATGAATTATACATAACTACCACTACTACTGAACTCCGGCAAATAGAACATGGTAATAATCATTAAGACGAAAAGTATAACGGTAGCATTTCACCTTAAATGACATTTTTGAGTTTATATTTCCTCACTCACACTGCCCCCCCCCCCTTTACAGAAGAGTGATTTCCATGGTTACACACGCAGTAAAAATACAGTATGATCAGTGGCTTCTGAGCTGTAAATGAGGACTGGATTAAAAGATACAGGACAGTTACAACAGCTGTCATCTTTAATACTGTTACTCCAAGGTAGATAAAAAAGGCAGTTGAGGAAGAAAAAACTCTACACTGTCTCCCTTAATTCTGCTTCTTCCACCATAATTGTACAGTTTCTGCACTGGATGATAATACAGAGTTAAAAGAGAATTGTGGCAGTGAGTCTCTAGCAAATGTAAGAAATTACATTACTATGAAAGTGGTAGTAATGTGAGCAATGTTTAAAGTGAATGTGAATAGTTTATGTTCAGACTCTATAATAAATATGATAATCCAATGATGCACTCATTATGTAGATTTTCGTAACATTCCATTATTACCCCCACTGTGCTACATCCATGTCCTATACAATGATGACTTTATAGTAATACGTGTATTATACATTGTGTCCAATACAGCAAGAGCTTCAGAAACCCATTGCTTGCACAGCTGATAAGGCATCTCTCTACAAAACATTCTATTTCTGTTTCTCTGGAAACCTAGTGTACCACATTGCATTTCTACTACCTCTCTCTACACATATATTTATACAACTCTAGAAAAAAAAAGAGACCACTGCAAATGATCAGTTTCTCTGGTTTTTGTATTTCTAGGTTTGTTTTTGTGTAGCATGGACGTGTTTATCTATTCCATACACTACTGCAAACATTTCTCCCAAATTCCAAATAAAATTATAGCCATTTCTTTGCAGAAAAATAAATCAGATCTTGAATAATGCAACGAAAACAAAATCATATTGATGTTTAAACAGAACAATACTGTTTTAACTTTGATTGAGTATTTGGTGGAATCAGTATTTGGTGGCTAAACCCCAACATTCAGCCATAGCTTTCAAGCTTCTTGGCAAGCTCTCCACCAGTCTACTGCGTTGCTTGTTAAATAAGATTTGGTTCAGGTGATCGTTTAATTAGTACCTCATTAAGTTGACTGAGGCACTCCATTCATGTAGCGATTACATTTTGGAGTGGTCTCTTAATTTTTTTCAGAGCTGTATATAGAGAGAGCATACTATCTCAGACAACACCCACATTAACAAGCTCTACACTAAATATTGACAATGAGAACCTTTTGTCTTTTTTAACATATTTAACCATGTGGACATTTGATCTTCATTTTAACAATACTGAGGGATGGAGGTAATATACCTAAACAAATAAAGCTGAAGGTATAATGCCTTTAAAAAAGAATTTGTAAAATGTAATTATTAGAAATGCAATTTTCTTGTGAGGAAAAACTTAGGACACCCCCCCCACACCTAAAATTAGAATCAGGTGCACAACATCAATTGTAAATTATTAGACCATGGCTGGAGAAGATTTTAGAGGAAGCTGTTTTATTTAAACCTCAGACATTTATTTGATTTACTCTTGATTGTTGATCTGAGAGGTATCACCATGGCAGGTTCCAAAGAACTTTCTTCAGAAGGAAGGTTGTAGATGTGTATGATTTTTGGGAAAGGAATTGGAACCAAAATAAAAATCAGCCAATCCATTGTCTGTGAAAAAATTAAATTATATTTAAACATTTAAAACAACTGCTGACATGTCTATCCTTGTAGACTGCAAAATTCATAAAAAAAACTCTCCAACAATCTTAAAATGTCAACACAGGGCCTAGGTAGCTCCTGCCACAGTTGATGTCAAAGTGCATGCATCTATCATCGGAAAGAGACTGCACAAGTTTGTATTTCAAGGGAGGTGTGAAAGGAGGAAACCTTTGCTGTCCACAAAAAACATCAGGGCAAGACTAAACCTTGCCAGAGAACACCTAGACAAAGACCAGCACTTCTGGAACAATGTGCTTTGGACAAATTAATTCATTATTTGGGCATAGTAACAGAAGACATGTCTGGTGCAAACTAAACAAAGCATTTGAGCACAAGAACCTCATCCCAACTGTGAAGCATGGAGGTGGAAATGTCATGGTTTGGGGCTGCTTTGCTGCAGCAGAGCCTGGCAAACTCTCCATCAGAGAATCCACTATGAATTCTTCACTGTTTTAGAGGGTGCTTGAGGAACATGAGACCATCTGCCCAAAAACTAAAGCTGAAGTGGGTGTGGACCATGCAACATGACAAGGACTCAAAACAGTCCAGTAAATCCACCAAGGAATGGCTCAAAAAAGAAATGAAAAGTTCTGGATTGGCCAGGTCAAAGTCCTGATCTTAGGCACTGTGGGATGAAATGGGCTGTGCATGCAAGAAATCCCTCAAACACTGAAAGCTGAAAGAATTCTGCATGGAGGAGTAGGAAAAAAAACTTTCATTGAATCTCAGAGACTGGTAGTTGGTTATAGGAAACATCTAACTTTGGTTTTCAGCCTAAAGAGACAATACCAGCTATTAGGGCACTTGACATCTTTTTTTTTTTTTGACAAATTTTCATTGTTTTTGCAAAGGTCAAATACTGATATTCATATTTCTCAAGAAAGGACAAAATATGTAATGGGGTGTCCTAATTTTTTCACACAACTGTTTATCAGCACAATTTCATGCAATTCATGTAAAAGAATAAATGCCATCTTTGCTAAAAAGCCATTCAAAAGGATCTCTCTCAAACAGAACAGTACTGGAAGAGCATATGGGAGAATTAATCAACACATGACACCAGTACTCGGTGGTTAAGAGATCTGAAAGCAGAGCACCACATTCTCCCAGAGCAGAAACCAGTCAGCATCACAACAGCAGATGTCCAAGAGCAGGTGACAAACATGAAGAACTGGGCAGCACCTGGGCCTGACATGATCCATGATCCTACTGGCTAAAGAAACTAACATCTCTGCATGACTGCCTAGCAGAACAAATGAACCAGCTGCTAGCTACTGGCTCCCATCTGGACTCAGTAACACAAGGCACGACAATACTGGTTTTGAAGGACCTGAATAAAGGACAAGGACCATCCAACTATATACCTAAACCTGCCTGCCCACAATGTTGAATCTCCTGTCAGAATATGACCAGGCAAAGGAGAATGAGCACAAGTACATGATCACTACCCAGAAGGAAACTGAAAACAACACCAGAGGCTATTTAAGGTTCCAGCTACTGAGAGACAGAGCTTTTCACCAAGATTTCATGAACAGGTCGACTAACCTGACAATTGCCTGAATTGGCTGCAAGAAGGCATACAACTCAATGCCACATATGGATACTTGAGTTAACAGCCTCATATAAAATCTGTAGTATCATCAAAGCTTTCATACAGAACTCAATGTAAAAATGTAAGACAATAATAGAAGCCAAATTGAAAACAACTGCCCAAGTGACCATAAAGTGTGTTATGTATCTATGAGATACACTGTCCCTTACTGCTGTTCTCTTTAGGCATTAATTCACTTTGCAAGTTCATCAGTAATCGTTGGTAATGAATGTAGATTCATGAGCAGAGCTACCATCAGCCATCTCCTATACATGGATGAGATAGTAAGAAAAAGTGATCATTACAGAAGGAACTGAACTAGCATATGGAGATATTGCTCATCTAGAGAACAGCTGCAAATATCTGTGGATCCTCCAGGAACTACCTCCAAAGGACAAGGCAGGAACTCAAGAGTCATCTGAATGGGAGTAAGATCATAAGATCATGCATGCTCTGCCAGTCATCAGATACCCAGTAGGCACAATAAGTGGAGAGAAGAGCTCGAAGCTGTCAACATTAAGACCATAAAACTCTTCAAAGGCTATACACCACCTGGAAGGAAGGGAGACAGAGCTTATGAAGTGTAAAGGCCACTGTCCAGGATGAGACACAAAACATCCATGAATGCATCTAAGCAAGGGCCCTCAAGGATGAACTGTTGAAAGAGAACCTCAAACAGACAGGGCACCAAAATACCATGGAAACAGCAAAGATGCCATGTCAGCATAATCCCCTTCATGGAATGTACCACCGAACCGATAGCAGGGATAACTGACATAAGACCATCCTTCCAATTGCTGGAAAAGGCAGCGCTAAAGGATACCACAGAGACATTAATCATGCTAGCACAAGAATAAGTACTAAATGTTGGGTCAGTCAATCACAGGTGTATCACATCAGACAAGACTAAATATGCAGACTGTGTAAAGGAGCCCTTCATATAGCATACACTGGAAGTCACAACAACGTGACAGAAATCATATAGAGAATATGCAAGGAATATGAGCTTGACACTCTGAGGTCCAAATGGGAGGAACCACAGAGATTCATGGAAACAAGCTAACATGCAGGACCACCAGAACCAAATGGCAAGCATGGAGACTCAACGAGACATAGTGTTTGAACATGCAGAAAACAGCAACGGCAATGTGGCAGTCCCACATAATGGTGATATCCAAAGAAAGAAATATGAGAAATTGGATGAACACCAGTGATTGAAAGAAGAAATAGGGAAAATATGGAAGACTAACACCAGTGTTGTCCAGCATGATGAGGGCACTTGGGGTGGTGAACCCAAAGTTGGCAGATTGGTTCACAGATCCCAGAAATGACAACACTGACCTTCGGTCCAGAAGAGCGAAGTCTTAGGAACGGTGAAACTACTGCACCACACCCTCAAACTCTCAGGTAAAAGGTCTGAGTATGAGTAAAAAAATGTATACATATATATATATTTATATATGTAGGCATGGAAGTAAAACTGCAGATCAACATTCATTGTAGTTCTTTGAAAATAATTTCTTGCTTTCTTTTGTCATCTATCAGTGTCTCGGTGCTGTCCTTGGTGCTGAAGATCAAGACCGATGGCTGTCCATCCTAATCAATTTCAGACAAGTTTTTTTTTTTCCCGCAGCAAACGAACCGGCATACACACACAAACACGCACGCACGCACGCAAGCACAAACCACTATCGCTTGTATTCGACTGGGTAAGTGCTAACTTACTTTACATTTCAAACTTCGTTATCGTCATACCCCACTAAGCACGAAACATATCATGTAGTCGATGTACACATATACTTACAGACACAAGCACACATACACATACAACGACATAATTCGGAGGTGTGGAAGCAAGTAAGAGCATTGTTAACAAATCTTACTGACTAGCAAAAAAAGCACGTTATGTCTCGCCCTTGATGTCCTTTTCAGTAGTCGGAAGATGTGAATATTAAAACTGCGGGGGCACGTCAAGGCCCTGGAGTGTGAGGATAATGTGCTCATTATGTTGGTGAGCCAGCGAAGCATAAACGCTATCATCGCCTGTGCCGTTCTCTCTTTCCATCCGTATTTGATATATGGTGTACTTAGACGGCTCGCGTCGTGGGGAAACCAAGCGAAGTTCAAAAAGTCATGAGAGGCGCCTTCTGATACAGCGCATCACAACTAGTTCTCTTGTGCGGGAAGTTGGCAGTGTTACATCGCCCAAACGATAAAACAACGGACCAGTTATTTAATAAATATCATGCCAACATAAGCAGCCTTATATGTTGTATAAAGTATTCCCTTTAACAAGCTTTCCAGTGTCTTGTCTCATTTTACAAATACATATTTGACCCATTACAATACGTTATCACTAGCTGGGGATGGTAAATAAGTGGTTACAGCTGTTAAAAGGCTAAATGCAACGTAACCTGTCATATGTATGCACGGGTGGGGGTGGGGGACACACACACGAATGTATGAATCTTTTGTTGCAGCGGTATATTGATCACATAATGAAGATTAAGTTATATTACAGTTTATTACCGAGCAGCAGACGTTCTCTCAGATGTTTCTCTTTATGCTACTCAAACTAGATAATTGTTCGGTCAGTACTGTTCCACGAATAGTAGCAGATAGTTCTGTGTTCTGTCTGTATGTTACCCAGACATCATGGCCTACATTCTGTACAATCGCTGACTCGAAGGCAGTTTTTTTCTCACCACGAGGATGACACGCGGACACATCGCCTGAACACTAGATGGCGATATCACCCCAGATTGAGTTTGCGTGCAGTAGTCACGGTGAAAGGTGCGCGTTGTTTTAGTAGCTTCTTCAACTTAAATCCTAAAAAACCCCAATAAAAACACCTTTTGTGTGTTTCTTTACACGCTGAATCTCTGATCGATTGTTATCCAATATTACACAAACAAGAATCTACCGTCTGAACAGTGGGACAGGAAGACTCCCACTATAAAACTACAGCAGAGTTATTTTACAGGACAGGCTTTAAATGTGACAGCCTGTATCTGTTAGGGTAGGTGGATGTCTAGGGTAGGTGGATGTGTTTTTGATTGGAGTGCCACTGCACTTTGTGGGATCGTATTTTTAGCCATCTGCCTTTAAACTTAATAAGTACCCACTATATGACAATAAAACAACGTTTGGGTAAATTTCAGCAAATGCACTGCAATCTGCACCTGTGTCATTTGAAGATGGTGAACAAAGGCCTTTCTGAAATGTTCATTTTTTATGAGGTTCATTATTTATTTGCATAATGATATTCCAGATGAGAATAATAAAGTAAGTAAATAAGATTTGACATATTCGAGATACTGTTTATATCTGTGTATGAATGTATGTGTGCGTAACTCTGCATTAAAAGTCCAAATGCGTAAACCCCATAACCATTAAAGGGCACATTTGTAGGTTTCAGTGCGTGGAGGTGACCATGTCATACATAGCCATGTTTCCGGCTCTGGCTTGGTACATCGCTCACATCCTCCGCTGAGCTTCCTCCCCACCCCCTGCCATCTGTCCCACTATCCCGCGCAGTGAGCTTACCCTGCGCCCAGCCCGAGGGCATGCGGGCGCTGGAGCAGGAGTCGTGGGGGGGGGGGGTTCTGCTGCACAGCAGCCCTGACATCTGCTGTCTTCCTGGGCTTCATGTGGGGGCCCCTGGGGTCCGAAAGAACAGAGGCGTATGCAGCCGTGATGCCCTGCTCCGCCGGCCCCATTGTTTCTGTACTGAATTAGCGTGACGGGGAGAGTGTGGCCCGTGCCAATGTGCTCACTGGTCGTGCTCCTCGGGGGGGAGAGGGGGGAGGAGGGGGAGCTTGGTGCCATTTGCTACGGTCGTTAAGCTGTAAGGTCAATTTGACCTAAATTAATATTTAAATTTTATGGAATGTTATGGACATGGTGTGACAGTTGGTGTATGCACACGCATTATGTGTGTTGAGGCTTGTAGATTTGCATATGTTATTAATCACAGGTTTAACTTTTCAGAAAGGTTTGTGTGAAGCAGTTATTGTAATCACTGAGAAAGTGGTGTAATCACCGCTTTTGTCATATAGGCTTAAAATATCTGGCAAAGACATTGCTTTGTGACAGAATGTACTGTTCTCTGATCAGCTAAATTATGGATATTAGCAGTACTTTGATAGCACCTTACGGTTTCTAAGCCATCATAATGTATTCTATTATAAAATTCTCAGAGACGAACAAGGGAAAAGAATCAAACTCTCAAGGTCTTGTTTTTCTTGTTTCTGAACACAACGCTGGAAGCCAGGGCATGCCCCTCCCTGCTCTCTCTCCCTCTCTCTCTCTCTCTCTCTCCCTCTTCCTCTACTGCTCCTTTTCCTTGCTGAGCGAGTAGCAGAGTGCATGGCAGAGCATCCTCTTTCATCTCAGGAGCGATCAATAATGGATGGGACTCCCAGGCTCTCGGAGGAGAGCAGCTCTGGCTGCAGCCGCTCCTGCGCTCTCTGTGCAGTCCTGACAGCCCTTCTCAGCACCCTGCCTGCCAGAACCAGCTCAGGCCCCCAATTAAAGCCCAGCGCTTCGAGAGTCTGGCAGCCTGCGTGCATCCACAGCTCGCCTCAAAGAGACTCCTGCAGCCCCCCCTCCTCTTCCCCAACCCCTGGAGACCCTCTGACCTACTCCCCCACACCGTATTGATCTTCAGGCAGATGTAAAAGACTATTGAGGTCATCATTCATTTTTTATCATTCCCAAGAAAATGTCAAAATGTGCGGCAAAAGCATCTGCGTGTCAGGCGTAATGGGCGGTGGGGCGGCGGGACGGCGGGACGGCGGGGCGCTGATGAGCACGCCCGTGGCTCACCCACGCCTCAGCCGTGGCACCCTTCCCCAGCCAAGCGGCGGGTGACCCCCCCCCCCCCAAGACCAGGCGACTGCCTTGAAATCCGGTGACCCACACAGAGGCGTAAAGCGTTCTCTGATCCACACTTCAGGGGCGGCGTGCGTCACACATGGCGCTCGTGCCGTCAGCCCTGGAGGATGATGGGTAGGGTAGCGAGTGATGTGCTCGGGCCGGCAGACCCTGACTCTGCTGCCTTGTGTGAGACTCTGACTGCTGGTAATGACACACGGCTGATAGCGCTGTATGGAGCAGCATGTGATGAAACATTCAGACGTTCCGACTGTGAGCTCATCGGACCAGGGTTAATTGGATGCATTTACTGCCACCCAGCTCACCTTGAACACACACACACACACACACACACACACACACACACACACATGCACGGCTCTGTGATAAATATTTAATTTTCATCAAACCTCCTTTTAGTGTTGCCTTTCCAGTGTTCTGTCAGTGGTCAATGGTTGTCGTAGCAGCTCTGACCTTTCTCCCTTGCCCCTAAGCGTGGCCCACGGCAACCGGATCAGCCTCGCCCATCTGACAGGTGTTGTGTGTGGGCTGAGAGATTCTCAGACCTGCATTCTGCCTCGGTGTCGATGGAAGAACTGCCCTCATCCCTTCCCTGGCCTGTGGGTCTGGAATTTCCAGCCTCGGCTGGAACGACGTGATAAACTGGTGTGATTCTCTCCGAAGAAGTCGCCACTGCTGGAGTGGAAAAAAAAAGAACACAGAAAACAGTGAGGTCTGCGTTCGTGTTGGTCGTTACCATCCCACAAATCAGCTGTGTTAAAGGGGGAATTGGCTTTTAGGGTCTCCCCTCTGGAGGAGCGAAGCAGGTCGGGTCTAGCCGGCACAGCTAAGCATTCATGCTCCCCGATTTATAGGTGGCTCCAGAACAGGGCATCTTTGTGTAGAGGCCTTAGCTTGAGCTTTGTGCAGCTGTGTAAATTATCCTTGTATTTGGCTCCTTGCCCACTCTTCTCCATACCTTCAGCCGGTTCTGAGGGACATGCTGTGCTTTCTCTCCTTCTCTCTTCCACACGTTCTCTTTTTTTGGGTGAATGATCCTTTAGGCCTTTTTTGGTCGATCATCAGTAAAGCATCATATGCTATACGTTCATATACGTGACTGCTGTGGCGAGTCTCATTACACAGTGTCTTGGACTTGGGTCTTTTTATATCGGTCCATATTTCCTGCTGAAAGATGAAGGTCTATTGAGTTAATTATCTCTCTCCATTTCCATACATAGAGGCTGAAATGTAGCGATAAGGCACAGGCCACTCTGCTTTCTGTAATGAGCTTCAGTGTGAGTAATAGACGCTGCAGACACTAGCTGCAGCGCTGGGGAATATCAATGACAAGGCTACACGACACCCGTAATTACCTAAATGTCCAATGCCTCGTGAAGCGCGGGCCCATCTCAGCTCGCTCTGCTGGGGACCCCATAGCGCCCCTCCGACCCCCCGTCTGCAGGCTGCACCAACACGGGACGGAAGCGCACGGAAGAGAGATGGAACTGCGCGTCCGCCGTCGGGCAGCAAAAGAGCTGTTTTCTCGAAAAGGAAAGGATAAAGTAAAAGAAACAAGAAACAAGAGGTCGGGGGTTGGGAGATGGAGTGGTGGTGGGTGGGGGGGGTGGAGGAGAAGTTGTGTGAGCCACCGGCGCAGTGGTGTGAAAATCCATCGCCCTCCTCGCACCTGTCTGTGTGAGACTGGGAGACTTGGTGTGCCTTAATGAAACTTATCGTTCTGCTCTTAGGAATAAAACAGCTGCTATGCTCTGCAGTGAGAGAGAAGGAGAGAGAGAGAGAGAGAGAGAGAGAGAGAGAGAGAGAGAGAGAGAGAGAGAGAGAGAGAGAGAGAG
>JAOXYF010000005.1:17664987-17677168 GCA_028565775.1 Sternarchorhynchus goeldii | reverse complement strand
CCCCCCCCCCCCCCCCCCCCCCCCCCCCCCCCCCCCCCCCCCGCCATAGAGATGAGGCTCTCTGGCCATAGAGGATTATGTGTTGGGGTGCATTAGAGACGCTGAGATGTCTGGTTTCATTATCAGTATATGTCCTTAAAAAAAGGTTGTTTTTATTGACATTCCCTTACATGTTACGAGATGTTTCATGTGGTTTGTGATTAAGGGATGTGCATTTGTTTAAAAGCAGATACTGTTTGTGTGCAGCTGTTTGTGTGTGACTGTGTGAGTGTGTTGAGGGTAACTGGTTGTTCCAATTGCTGACTGGAAATGGGTCTTCTTTCTCCTATCAGAAACCGAATATATCCAAGTTCCTGTCAGCCATGGTGAGGATTCAGCTGGGTGGGCATCTGTATGTGTGCACACAGTGGTTATCTGATTACATAGGCTAGTGTGTGTGTGTGTGTGAGTGTAAGTGTAGGTGTGTGAATGTGTGTATGTGTGCTTTTTAAAATGAGAGAGTCCCTCCACATAGATGGTAGCTGCTTGACACCAAGTTCACTAACAAATCCAAAAAAATGTCCTACATTGGGCCCCCAGCCTGAAATAAATCCAATTACAGTCATCTAAAATCTAATCCTTCAAAAATAATACTATATCACCCCTTGGATCCCAAAAACACAAGCACAAAGCAAACTGCTGAGTCTCTATCTCTACAAGGCAGGTACAGTGCAGTGAACTTTATCACTGTGACTACAGTAAAATAGAACTAATAAGGCTTCCATAAGAAGGGAGACAACAGTTCTTATAAAATATCCAATTTTTTTTACCAAAATACTGAAATGTAACCAAACACACACACACAATTACAAAATCGAAGAAGTGAATTTTATTACACCCCTACAAGCAAAAGACAGTGTAAATGTAGCTACGCAATAAATACTAAGCTTTTGCCTTAAAATGAATTCCTACCCAAAGTCTTATACAAAAAAGTACAAATAAAAATAATTCTGTTTTTTTCTGTTCTTTTTCATTTTATCTAATTCCCACTAAAGGACTTTGATAACTTTGACATAAAGTTTTGCTGTAATTTAACTGATGGTTTTTAAGTTTTTTTATGTTGGTTCTCATCATTTCAATCATGCTTTGGCAATCCTGTAACTAACTGTTGTCATGCCAGTACAGCTCAGTAATCCTGTAACTAACTGTGTTCATGCCAGTACAGCTCAGTAATCCTGTAACTAACTGTGGTCATGCCAGTAGAGTTTAGTAATCCTGTAACTAACTGTGTTCATGCCAGTACAGCTCAGTAATCCTGTAACTAACTGTGGACATGCCAGTAGATCTTAGTAATCCTGTAACTAACTGTGTTCATGCCAGTACAGCTCAGTAATCCTGTAACTAACTGTGGACATGCCGGTACAGCTCAGTAAACTGAACTGAATTGAGATGAAAGATATGACTTTGCTGGGAGAAATGTTGCTGAACATCTCCAAAGTTTCAGTATAAATTCATAAACCTGTGTTGAAGGAAGCCTCTTTAAGTCATGTACATTCAGACTAACATTTAGAATTGAACATGGATATATATGCATTTATATGGGATTCACATGAACCTTTGATACCATGCATGGCTTTGCTGTGGAGATGCTGAGCAAGACCTCAAGGCTTGGAGATACAGCTTCACTTGACTGAACATTCAATTCTAATCCTTCAAAAGCAGTTTAATTTTGTCTTTATAAAAACGACAGGCTTTTAAAGCATGAGTGTTATAACAAAGAGACCCAGTGTGTCTGTGTGTGTGTGCGTGTGTGTGTGTGTATGTGTAAAAGAGAGAGAGAGAGTGAATTAAAGAAAGTGATATTCACAGCAAAGTACTTAAAGCTTAAGAAATAAAATACGCAGTCCATCAAAAAAATAATTAAAAAAAATTTAATGAATGAAGTTGATGTGTTTTAAATGTGTTTCTACACTTGATCCTCAGTAGAAATGAGGAGGAACCGTCACACTTGTGTGTGATGTAAGGCACTGGGCCATGGGGAAAGCAGCACGTAGTACACGAGTTTAAACTTAACAAAAATTTCCCTAATGCTACTTCTGGATGCCTTTGAAGCACTTAACATTGCATGCAGCTTCCTACCTTCGTAACCAGCCCCACTGGTCTAGAAAAGGAGCTTTCCTCATGTACAGAACGGATATTCACATATCACAGAGATGGAGAGACAGTAACGTAGAGTGGTAACGCACGTGTTACGTGCAGTGACAGCAAGAAACTGATTGTGTGATTTCGCTGCCTAGTCAGTCACACTGAAGCTTAGCTTGGCTCTGATTAACACGATGCAAGAACGATTGGCACTGGCATGTATTTAGAGGAGATTTTACCAGCTGCTTTCTGTGAGGATCAGAGAGGCTCCTCGCACTGACAGCTGAGGCAGGCTGAAGATCTGCAGAACCTGCAGACATACGTGAGTTTCCTGTTCCCAGCGACTGCCTCCAAATCCTTGGTAAATAGTGCTTCTCGGCAGCAGTCCCTGCGCAACTAGGTGTTTTAGCTCCGTGTAACTGTCCTACTTGAGAACCACATTTCTCTACGGTGACTTTTTAATCAGGGCCTGGTGGACCCTCCTGATCATCACAAAACACACCCCAGGAACGCATACTGACAGAACAAGTTCTTGGCAGTAGTTTTAAAATGAGTAGTGTGCCAGCACCAACTTTCCAGTGTCGACTTTAGTTGGGTGATTCTGCTCTGTTTTTCTTTCAGAGGCTCTGTTCTGCTGAGTGCTCATCAGCGGCTGCGTCCGTCACCACCGTTACGCCGGGAGATGGTGGAAGTGGGTCTGTGGCAGACGTTTCAGGAGGAAAGTGAGGAACCGCTCTCCTGCTTCTTCTCTGTTTCACTCTCTCCCTTTGTCAATATCTCTCTCTCTCTCTCTCTCTCTCTCTGTATGTCTGCGTGTTTATTTTCAGGACAAAACGGTCTTGGCTATGTAGGAAAGCTAAATAAAAAAGGGTAATCCACCTTGTCCTGATATGTATGGATGGACAAAAGCTACATTTAATCTTTTTTAAACATCTTAAAGAACAAATCTGTTTCTTTTTGTTTACCAAGGTTAAGTACAGGATTAGGTTATATTTATATTTGTAAAATTTATATTAAATTCCAATGATAAAAACAAATATGCATGTGTGCTTGTTATCAGGAGAGGAGAAACAGTGGGAGAGAAAAGGAGTGAGAGATTAAAAGTGGGAGGATGAGACAGACAGGCAGTCAGAAAAAAAAACAACGAAGAGGGTGATGTCATGCTGCAGTGAGGAACTGGCAGAGGCTGGGACAGCTGGAGTGGACAGTGAGAGACGACGTGGGAGCGGAGCTCGGGGGATGGGGGTGGAACGAGGGCTGGGGTCTGCTAGCTTCCTGCTCTCTGGTGGTGCCGGAGAGCTTGCTAAAGACAGCGGCTGTAGGTGGCTGAGCTGCACCACTCACCTCTGGGCGTGGGGAAGCGTAATTCCCTAATAACGATGGATTGTGGCCACCTCGCGGCCATTAGCGCAGGCTGCTTTGTAAAGAGAGGAGAAAACACCACAATTTAGTGGAGATGGAAATAGCCAGTGATCGCACAGAGCATTAGACGGTGCCTAGTGTGAGAGCTGGAGCAGGAACAGCTACGGCAGAAAAATTAAGACACAAACCGACCAAGACACGTGAGCCATTTGACTATGGTACACATATGCTTTACTGACAACATTGCTGTGGGCCATTCCTGACCACCATCAGTGAGAGGGTGGAGGGGCTTTAAGGCCCTAACACGAAACACAGCACAATAAATAACCCAAGAATTTGCTGGCTACATCAGTGGGCTATTTTCAAAAGGATCAACATCTTATAAGAACAAATGGATATAAAGGGCTATAGTTTGGAGGACAAAGGCAGACAGCTGGTGTGTTGGGATTTCATTTCAAATGGTGTTTGCGTTTCAAAAACACAGTTTCCATTATAAACAAACGTCACTTCAAAGAGCGATTCTAATTCACAGAGAAGCTTCAGGGGCTTTCATCTCCTAAGCTCATCATCGAACAGAGTGGTGGAGGTGGAGGATGAGCCGGTGTCTCTCATCTGAAGACTCCAATGGAAGAAGGAGGTTTATTTGATTCAAAAGAATCTCTTTACTCTTTTTCAAACATAAAACATGCTGATTTAGTGAGCAAACATTGGAAACTTCAAAACCACGGGCCAACTTTGCTTACAGTTTTGAAAACAAGATTCTAAACCACCATTAAATACATGTGGTTTGTTTGACAGTGGATTCAAGACAAGAGGAACTGCTATGTTAAGATACGTAGCAAGACAAGCCTGTCTTTCACTGGCAAGTTGATTTTTCTTGCAAAATTATTTATATCCATATGGAAAAAGTGTCATTTGATAGTAATGATAAAAAAAATTAAAATACTCAGCTGCAGTAGCTACATTTGAAGATGTTGCTCACTGATTCTGTGCTCATGATGAACTTCAGAAAGTTTGAAATATGTCTAATGTTAGAGTTAGATACCAAGCATATTGTAACAGGAAAAAAAACTGTGGTGGTGTGAGTGAAGTCACTGACATATCCTGTACATTCTCCCTGTGGGTGTCTGCTCTCAGGAAGAGTGTGAACTACAACGCCTGCCAAGTCGCCAGAAGTCAAGTCACACGGAAATAATTCCATACTGCTCTTCATGCGGCGCTAACCACCGTTGCCATGGCGTCTCTGCCACTCATCTTCCTGTGTGCCTCCCCCCCCCTCCCCATGCTGGGGTAGAATAAGGTGGTGAAATGATTCTTAATGTGCACTCAAGCAGAAAGCACCTAATTAGTCAGGATGTCAGTTTTAGATTTGAGTAATTCCCATGTTTTATATATCGTTACATCAGCGGTGCATAAGCACACGCGTGTGCGTTCACGTTCAGGCACGCATGTAGGTGTCTGCAGATGTGTGCACGCACACACGTGTGCGGTTGAGACGCACGTAAAGGAGAGGACTCTACTTTAAATGCATTCAGAATAGATGAGCGTTTGAAATGTTCCCGTTCTGGACCATGCGCATCGTGGATACACGCCTAATGTTTTCAAATAGTCACCAATCCGACACAGACAAGCTTTTCTGAAAAGCCCCTCTTGCAGTCTTACAAAACTATACATTTAAAGCAGTTCAATTCTCTAGCAATAGAGCAGATGAAAGAGAGAGCTTATTAAAAGTGACGGGGAGTCCACTACCCTCATCCAGTGTGGGCACCGAGTCTGTGTGTGTCTATGGGCTTCGGGGCCCCACGTGTTACGGACCTGCAGGAATAAACAATGCTGACCCGCGACTTCAAAAGGGAGAATGTATGCGTGAAACACCTTATTTTTTCTGGAGTTGGGGTGGAGGTTATGGAGGGCCAGTTGGTGTGGAATTGACCCCATACAAGGATGCAGAATGTGCTCATAAGCGATAGCCTAAGCCTCTGCCCCATCACTAAAACAGTACTGCAGAAGTCACCCCCACGAGTTAAGCTGCAGTCAGTATAAAGTGTGTGTGCTGTGGAAGGTAAGTGGACTCCGTTGCAGGTCTTCTTTCTGCTTTGAATTGTAGTCTGTTCAGAGGAGCCAATCCATTAATGTGATTTCCATGCCACTGATTGATTTGACTGGTTGTAAAAGGTGAGCTCATTTGAGATGTGTGGTGTCACACTGCTCAGTACGGACATCTAACAGCATCTCTAAAGCTGTCGGAGAGAGGTGATGCGAGGACTTGGTGCTACAGCGAGAGCAGCCTGAGTGGGTGAAGGTCTAAACACTTCAGCTCTTTTATGTATTCACACACACACACACACACACACACACACACACACACACATACAAATTATGACAGATGTAGAGAGGTATGCAGGATGTGCATGTGCATAACAAACAAAATATTAATTATGAGAAAGACAGTATCACTTAGAATAACCAGATGGGGATGTTTAATTGTGTTTTCTCTGAAAATATGTGTAAGCTTAATTATCTACGAATTTAATTATATGTCATTTTGAAAGCACATTAGCATAGAAATAAGACTTCATGTTGTTTTTGTTCATATGTAAAATCTGGTCAAAAGGAATATAAAATACTTGGTTTTCATCTCAATAAGCTATACCTCCCACTGGACTGTGACTCCAGCACCTAATAAACCCCAAACAGTAATTAGTGCTCCAAGAATTTAATAGATTGTATGATTGAATAGATTGAATAGTGTACATAATATTTTATAATTGAATTCTGGAGCTGACTTTTCAGGAAGGTAAATTGTGTTTAAAGGTGACAGTTGTGTGAGGTAGAAATGTCTGATAGATTAGATGTCCACTTCTTCCTTCCTCCAGTTCCCTTATCACTGTCAGACCAGTCTACCAACCTAACTCTGTAATCCCCCCTTTGTGCTCTCTTACACACACACACACACACACACACACACACATACACAAACACACACCCTTTCTCATTCTACCAATCCTTTCTCGTTAAAAGATCTCTGCATCTGCTCTCCTCCCTCATTCTCCTCCTTGTGTTAAGATATGCCTCCTCTTTTCCATTTCATATCTCCTTCGCTGGCTTCCTCGCCTGTCCCTCCTCCCACTTGCTCCCTCTTTCCAGTGCCACCTCAATCATCTTATCCCCACAGCCTCAGGCTGGCCCATATCACAGGGGATGGAGAGCAATTTGTTGCATTTTTACTCTGTGGCCTTCTCTGGTCAGGGAAGGCCCGCTTCCCAACAGCCAGCCCGTCTGGGAAGGGATTAGCCCAGTATGATTACTCGACTCGGGGGCCAACTAGTTAACCACACACACCCTCTCACACAGACCCACACTCGTGCACCCATACACCCACACACACACCCTCTCAAACACATGTGCACCCGTACCCCCACACACACACCCTCCCACACACATGTGCACCCATACACCCACACACACCTTCCCACACAGACACACAGGGCAGGTGCTTCTGTCCTATTTCTGGCAATCATTTATAATCATTTATAGTTTAACAAAAAACATTCCCAAAGTGTTTTTTCCAAAAGATTTAGGCACATAAATGGCCCACACATTACCATGCACTAAATGTGCTAATTATACATATTACAAGCTACAAAACAAAGAAACACAGTGCATTCCTAAGTCATCATCTACTTTAGTTGTGGCTCTGGAATCTTGCCAGATTTAAAATGAAACAACAACTGAGGTCAAACTGCAGGTTAAAGTCTTTTAGCTTTTACATGTATATTTATACATACTCCCATTTTAGGAGGCGCAAAGCAATTGTTCTAATTACTGTAGGCTTGAGCATAATTATGTTTAGTACTTGGTTGTAAACCCAAGTCTGTGAAGTATATGAGCCACAGATATACATGGTGTGTTTCCCTGGTGCTCCTCTGTACCACAGCTCTGCTTGGATTGGGGCTTCTTGTCTGTAGTCCTCAGTAAGTGAAACATATGTGGGTGAGTGATGTGGCCAGTCAATACTTCTCCTATTTTTGGTCCTCTGTAAGTGCTCAGTTGCCTCAGTAGTACTGTCCTGCTCCAAAGTGAAGCTTTTGTTTCTGCCAACGGCAAGTTCCACTGGCAGCCCTACGTACCCATGACACCATGTTTCTCTGATGAGGTGTTGTGCTTTTAGATCCTCACTACACTGTTCTCCCCCTCACACTGGTGCATGTCCTCTGGTTCATGTTAATCTTTGTCTCTCCATCTATAAAGTTTTATTCCAGAACTCACCAGAATTGTACTTTTAAAAGCAAACTATAACCTTGTATTCCTGTTGCTTACCAGTGATATGCATCTTTTGATAATCCTTTGATATCATGATAGTGAAGATTCTGAAATAGGTAATGTATTAGAGCTGCATCTGTAGAAACTACACATAGGCTATTAACATTGTTGTGCTTGGTATGTTAGTATAGCATTGGTATATTTTCTCCAGTATATGTGAGTATACTTATAAAGTATTTTAAGCCATTAAAAGATTTCAGAAGAAAAGTTCTAGACACAAGTTTATCACAACTTTTCATTTTCATCAGTTGAACTGTCAACTCATGTCTCTAATATTTTCTCAGGCCTCCTAATGAGAAACAACAGGAACATATTTCAGAATCAAACTTCTAGAAGTAAACCAACCCTCTAGAATTAAATCCAGGCCTTATGTTGCGTTCAGGTACAATGACCTATTGATGCAACAACACACAGCTGGTCAACAAACAATTAATCAACCAATTGCAGCATTTCCTATGGTGTCTTGAAAGCCAGTGGTGGGAGTGAAGTACAAAAGATCTGATTTCCTATATGGGTTGCTCAATATGGCTGTAGATATCCTGCAATAAAAGCTGAAATTTAGCAGTTTGACCTCATGACAGCCGTTTCATTTCAAACGCGATGTGTTCAAGTACAGAGTCAAACCAATACAGGCTGTGTTGCTGTCCAGTGTGTCTGGGGTTCCGTGAGAGAATGGAAGGTGTTGTGGGTTAATGATCGATGTTTATGGCTAGACAGACTCCATCACATTCCTCTCTCACTCCTGATGAAGATGGAGTGTCAACCTGAACCAGTGCTCTGCACCAACACACTACACAAAGAGGACAACAGGTACTATGGCCCAGGTCACTGCTGGTTACCCTGCAGTACCTCCCAGCATAGCTGATACTGAAGACAGAATCACACTCTATGCGTGCCACTCTCTTTGGCTCCACCCTCTTTGACCTCTTTAACATAATTAATGAATGCTGAATATTCTACTTCCTGCAGGCATGCTTCATTCACTAGGAGGGTCCTGTACTAACAGTGGGTTTTACTCTTGGTATTTAAGTAAAAACAGCAGTAAAAGGTGAGCTAATATTCACCCTCTGTGTCTGCTCTTTAACACGTTTGTCCCGAGGGCTTTATGAGGAGGGAAAAGGAAGCCAACAGAGAGAAGAGAAAAAAGTGTTGGAAAAATAAGTTAGTGAAGCGTGAAATCATGCCCACCCCCCTCTGTAATTTAGCTTCGGGATTGGGTTCACAGGCGATGATTTCAATCCCCCCAGGCTCCCCTTTAATACACTATTTTAAAGTCATGCCCCTGTGCCTTATTTATCTTCAATTGTGTCTTACGCAGTCCAATATTTCCCACTGCTGAATACATTTACCCTCCCTAGGCTTGTTGATCTAGTGAGTCGCTCTCTCTTATTGTTTCTCTACCTCTCTCTGTCTTTCTGTCTCTCTCTCTCTCTCTCTCTCTAACTCTTTCTTTCTTAGCCAGACGGATTGATTTTTGTTTTGCTAGGTGGTGTGATGCAGGGCAGCAGACTGAGTCGATGTGATTACATCGGTCCCCTCTCTCCTAAGGTTTCACACTCGTCTCCAGCAGCAGGTTAGTGTCATCTGTGGACCCTTGCCTGGACCATGGGTCAGTGGGTATTCCATGCCTGGAACATAAGTCAATGGGTCATCCATGCCTGGACCATGAGTCAGTGGGTCCTCCTTGCCTGGACTGTGTTGGTCCTCCTTGTCTGGACCATGGGTTGGTAGGTCCTCCTTGCCTGGATCGTAGGTCAGTGGGTCCTCCTTGCCTGAACCATGGGTCAGTGGGTCCTCCTTGCCTGGACCATGGGTCAGTGGGTCCTCCTTGCCTGGACCATGGGTGAGTTGGTCCTCCTTGCCTGGACCATGGGTCAGTGGGTCTTCCTTGCCTGGACCATGGGTCAGTTGGTCCTCCTTGCCTGCTCCTGCTCTGGCAGCCAGCAGACACAAGACCACTTGGGTACTTGTCTCGGCAGGACAGGTAAACAGATCACTTCCATGAACACACAACAGATTATTGGCCAAAATGACTTTGGCAGATATGCTGGACACAGGCACATGCATGTGTGCCCAGAGGAGCAGAGACTAAAGGGAAACAAATCACTGTGTTTTAAGAGCACAGTACTTAATGTGCGATCATGGCGAGCAAAGCAAAGTTCATTCCTGAGTCTTTTTAAAAAAGCCCCAAAAGAAAAATGAGATAATTGCCATGTTCAACACTTGTCTTGGACAGCTACGCCCGCACTGCCAGTTCTGGTTAATCACCCTGTACATGCCATGAAATGGCATCAGTTGTTATGGAAGAAAGTTAAACGGCAGAACAGCAAGACAATCATGTGTTTGTGGTCAAAATGTAAAATTGGTAATAGGACAATTTGTCATCCTCACTGTAGTGATATTTTTGAGATATAAAGCTTCCTCTTCCTGTCGTGGCCGCCGGACTCTTAGCCGCAGCACCATCGAGCGAAGGCTGGGCTGCTCTCCAGCAGCGTGTGGGTCTGAGCAGGTCCGACAGCCCGGGATCAGGCACGGTTCCGAGTGGCCCGCCGCCGGCCAGAGTGCTCTTCACACCCTACGGCCCCCAGGCCGAGGCTCCTGCTTCATAAAGATGATGAGAAGGGACAGTAAACGAAATGACGCCTGCCTACCATCAGAGCCCTCCAGCCCACTATAAACCCACCTCTCCCACACCTCACCGCTCCTCCCAGCAGCTGCACACCATAAAGCTAAAGGTGGGTGGGTGGGGGGTTGGGGGGTACCATTTCAGGGTACTACGCCTAGCGGGCTGATACAGAATCCTGTCAGCTGTAGGTTTTACACTGCAGTCTGTCCTCCTAATGCCATGCCGATAGGGTGAAATACTTGAATTACAGTTAATAGCAGCCTGGGTGACAGTCAATCAATATTCATGATGCAAATAATCTATCAAACCTTTTATTATGTGTCACCATTCTCTCTCTTTCAAAGTAGAACCAATCAATAGTCCAATATTCCTAACTGTTTGGGTGTAAGGGATTTGCTTCATTGATTTTAATTTGTAATTATCCTAATGTGTGTATCTAAGTGAGGTAAGAGAAAACCCAATCGGTCATATATTTGTTAACCCTGCCTGTATTTTCTCCTCTTCAGAGAGGCCCTGTTCAGTAGAACAAATCACAGTGTCTTAGTCCAACATTTTTACTGCCTGCTGCTACACCACACTATCATGCAAACCGCTAACTCTGCCATCAGAAACACACAGTCAAAACAGCCACAGCTGGGTTTAAACACCGTACGTCTGAGATCAAGAGTCGCTGGGATTCTGTGCAGCCAGAATAACCCAGCCACTGCCACCGTGCTGTTTCCGCTCGCGTGGTTCAGGATGGATGTAACCCCAGGCCCCATGTGTGGTGCTCTGGTGGCAGGAGGAAGGGTCTACCGGGAGGGGACCCGTCTGCTGGAGCACCAGCTCGTATTGAATGGCAGAGACTGGATCCAGAATGCCATGCACTGGGTTGGGAAACAGAGGTTGTATTTGGCCAGGTTGAAAACAAATCTGCCTGCAGTTCCACCAGAGAAGCCACTACACAACCACTCGTTCAGCTCATTACGGTCCCACACGAACGCAAGCGCCCAGCACTAATATGGCAAGCCTTTAAACTCCATATTTGATTTGATTAATAAATTTGGAGGAATTTAATCCTTGTGTAAAGGCTACCCAGAGAGAGCTCAAATATTCCTTTCCACGCTTCATGGTTCCCAATAAAATTCAAATTGAAATCGTGTGAAGTTTTTTTTCCCCTCTCGAACTCATCAGCCACTGAAAATTACTAGAAGCTGACAAAGAGTGTTTAAATTCTAATTATTTTAAGCATACATGGCAAAGAAGAAGATAAACAACCAAAATTTCCCTCAAGCTGCAGTCTTTATTTTGTGCAAAGCCTGATAGGAAGACATTTGGTAAACAGAGAATAATTACCCAGGAATAATGTATCTCACAATACAGAGTTTTGTGTATTTGAGAGCATCTACAGTGTCATATGAATATCAGCTTTGCATGTGTATGTGTGTGCATGTTGTGTGGCTTGTGCAGTTTTAAAACAAAAACAAGAGGGTCCAGAAGAGGGAAAACAGATTGACTGGTGTTTCTGAATACAACCCACATTCTGACTTTAAACCAGCTCCCAGCGCACATATCCCAGGCATTACGGTTTCCCAAAGGCTCAATTCAGGCACCTTTGGAGGTGGGGTAGAGAAAATGCGGTGTGTCCTGAGGCCTGGATTGAGAAACACTGCTCTAGAAGCCCTCTTGTCTGCAGAAGATCATGGAGGCGTTGTTCTGCTTCAGAGCGCTGGGGACAGCTCTCGGTCGACCCTTACTGAACACACTCAG
>JAOXYF010000005.1:17643160-17659887 GCA_028565775.1 Sternarchorhynchus goeldii | reverse complement strand
TGATTAATAACCCAACAACCCCCCCCCCCCCACACACACACACACACTCTGTCTAAAATTGCATTATTACTGACAGTTCTGATATTGGATTTTGAACAGAACAAATAGTCTTAATAGGAATGAGATCAGACCGCTTAGACAGTGTTTGACTCACTTGGGCCAAGGCCAAAACAATTTGTGATTCTTTTGTACCTGTGTCTGGACTCTGGAGATAGAGGTAGAGGTGGGACAGAGAGAGTGAGTAAAAGAGAGGGAGAGAGAGAGAGACCAGAGGAAAGAACAGATTTTTTATCAGCTGCCTTCTGACCAGGCATTACCTCATCTCTCACTGAGACATGAAGCTTGTAAAATGGGCACCCAGTTTTTTTCAGCTGTGGAACCCCCCCCAAATGTCCTTATGAATGAGAAGCATTGTAAGCTTTGTCTGCCAATATCGAGCAGTCCATCTCCAGCACGCTTCGGCAGCGGGAGGTAATGAAATCAGAATATTAGGGATCTTCTCCTGACGGAGTACTGACAGCCCTGTAAAGGAAGAGTGACTGTAATGATCGACCACGAAAAAAGCCTGCCTCCTCTTCCTGCTTGGCGAGAAATCATTTCTTTTTCTCCTTGCTCTTCTTCTCCTGCCCTGCTGAGAAGTCTGACAGCTTGACACAAACAGCCGTGATTGGTGTGGCTGTTGGGATAACTCTGCTTGTACATCCTCTGTTTGGCTGTAGGTGCATTCAAACAGGAGAGAGAGAGGTGGGGAGGCAGACAGACAGGCAGGAAGAAGAGAGTGAGTGTGTCAGAGAGCGAGAGAGAGAGAGAGAGAGAGAGAGAGAGAGAGAGAGAGAGAGAGAGAGAGAGAGAGAGAGAGAGAGAGAGAGAGAGCATAAAACTAATAAGGATTGCTTTGGAAAGAGATGAGACAGGTTCAAATAAATAATATTAATTTATATGACAGAGTGCTCACTTGGGCCTGCAGTCATGCAGGGGGGTGTTGCTACCTCCAGGAAAGCAAAAAAAATGGCTAAAGACAACTCTGCATATTTTTCAAAACGGCAAACAATCTATAACAAAGACACCCACATTAGGAGGGAAAGGGTACTCACATTTACCTTCTCCCTGGGGAGAACTGTCCATGGGTTCAAAGTTAACACCTGGATCTGTCTTCATCAGAGGTTCTCCATCGCTCTCTCTCTCTCCCTCTCTCTCTGTGAAGTGTATTCTGAGCTACTTTATTATGTTTACACTACAACATTCGTATTCAAATTGATGGAAATTCAGAAGAATTGTGAAGGATGCAGAGAGTACAGTACCAGCCAGTGACTGTGAGTAATGTGTATACACGGAGGGACAGGTAGAAATTGGTGTACGGAGCATTACCTATACAGGGCTTAATATGCAACCCATATATCAGAGCTGGGTTAGTGTTTTCACTTGGGTGGAGGGGAAAAATGAGGCATAATAAAACCTGCTATTCTTCTGGAGTGCACAGAGATTTGTCATGGTAATGAGTCACAAATTTCACCATGCCAAATCCATCCCAGTGCTCAAATTACATAAACATTCAGGATCAAAACCTAGTGTGTTTTTAAAGAGGGATGACTGTCATCACTCAAGTATAAATCCAACTGCAGACTTGCAAAAATATTGGGTTTTTCTCATATTTATTTCTGCGAATTTTGAGTTTGATCTCCAAAATATTCTATATCTTACTCTGAAGGAATAAATCAAACCAGTGAAATCACAGTTGGATTTCATGTTAAACTCGACAAGAATAAAGAAATAATTGTCCAAGAAAAGAATGCCATACAAAGAAAAAAACACTGTTTTCAGAACAAAAAAAGAGGTACATTACAAAGACTGTTCCACCTATCAGCTTTTCATGCTCTGAACACACACTCTGAAGCAGGCGTGTCCCGGTGGAGTCCCGCACGCTGCATCCTGCCGAAGCTCTTGTATCTTTCCCACAAGCAGAAAAACTTCTGAACATGGCTTGTGGGCATTGGGGCAAACCAAACGGCAACAGAGGGGAGGAGAGAAACCAAAGAACCAGATACACTTGGGGGAGGGGGGGGAACTTCTCTGGCCCAAGGCAAGGTCATCTATGTTTATATAAAACATAGATTAAACATATTTAATTTGGTAAGGAAAGAAATCGCAGTGTCTGAATTGAGACCATGTGTCCTCTTTAGCACTTTAGGATAAATAGAGCAGCGGAGAGATGGAAAATTTGTTCATTAATTCTTCCCCTGGTCTTAACTAGAGCCCAGCAGGGCTCTGGTTTTAATGCAGGTCTGCATGTCTGCGCGGAGGAAGGCGCTGTGAAGGAGGGTAAGCAGAGCAAAGCTAGCGCCCGTGATGGTGGCTGGGGAAGCCCAGTACAGACCCAGCAGCTCCTCTGGGTTTGCTTCAGTTTTGCTGTCAGTTTGAACTGAAGCTTTTCCGCTCGAGGCGCGTTACGAGGCTCAAATGTACGGTTTAGATGGGAGGCGAGAATCGTGACAGGCTCAGAGAACGACAAACGGCGATGTCTCTGAGAAAACAACAGGCTCACGTGCCTGTTTCTGCGGACTCCAGAGTCTAATGAAAACAGGCACGGCGATTAGCTGCTGCGGCACCGATCGCTGTTGTGGGGCCGAAACCAAGGGCCGGTTGTCCGAGTCACATGGGCCCCGCAGACACGAGAGCTCACACAAAGACAGGGACGCCACAGCCCGGTCTTTCTCCGGGGGCCTGGCCCGCTGTTCCCCTGTGCGCGGCCCACAGCCAGTCTCTGTTTATGGCTGCACCAAAGAACAAAATTTACAAGTAGAACAAAACCGATCCTGTGGGCTGCTTGCACACACGCCTGCGGGGGACTAACAGCCCAACAGAGCACCCTTTGAGAGGACACGGAGCTCCCAATGTGTGCGTGGGGGGGTCACAGAGGTTACGGGTCTTGGGGCAGGAGGCAGCCCTCCCCATTCCCACCCCACCCCCCCGGTGATATTTTGGGGGAGGGGCGTGGGAGGTGACACAGTAAAAGGGTCCAATGGAGGCACGCTGAGAAAATGGTGCCCTTGACAAGAGCACACTGTCACCCATTGTCTCTCACTACTGCTCACTGTGGCCCCAGGACAAGAGTGATTGGTAAACACACTACGAGTCTTTAGAATGGCAATCGGGGAGGCAGGCAGTCGGAGGACGAGCGATAAACCCCACGACGAGCCCAGCTGGTGCCAGGGCTGCGAAAGCACATCACGAGGTTTTCTGGCCAGCAACAGCCCGGCTTTGTGTACCCGTGCACCCGCTGACCCCCATCAATGTCAGCCGCGCGTCACGGCCTACGTCACCTCCGTCATCCGCGAAGCGAACGCCAGCACCGCCGCGACGTGCTCCGGGCAAAACGGACGTGATTTTCCGCCTGCGGTGTCCCCGACGATGCTAATCGCAGCCTGAGCGCGCGCTGACGGATTTGTACACAGATCCGTTTTACAGTTGTTGTTGATATATTAATCGATGATCTTCAGGTTGGCTTTTATCTCTTCAATTTTCTCCTTGAGCACTTTAACTGCAGATTGGGTTCCTGTCCACAGTGAGGCCATGCGAGATAAATCACGGCTTAAAAAGGCCTGTAAGGAGCACGCTGACATTCCACAGCCATAAAGCAGCTCGATGCCCTGACTATGAAAAAAAAAACAAAAAAAACCCACATTATCACTTTACTACCAAAACACACATAAAAGGCCCGTGCAGAGAGATGGGATAACGAAACAAGCCAGGCATGGGACACAACGCAGAGGCCAAAGGTCGTCGGCATGGGATGCGAAATCACTTCCTGACACAAATGGACACAGCGCCCTGCCCTGCCGCACGGACGCTCCCTCTCGTGTTCTTAGAGGGCCGCGGAGGCTAACCGAATTACCAATGTTGGCTTCTTCATCCATCAAGGCCCGCGCATGGGATGTGAGCCGGCACACGGGGCCCCTCGCCGGGCCTCGTCTCCCCCACTTAGGCCGCCACGATCCCGGGCTCGAGCGGCAACTCCGTGACCCCGTCCTTTGATATGATGGATGGTGTGGGGGTCCTCAAAATAATGTCAGGGAAAGATCAATAGAGTGAAACAAAATAAAAAAATATACATGAGAGATGAATGTGCATTAAGCCGCATCGTGCTTAGGGCTGAGGAGGTGGAGAGCAGCTTGCAGGTTGGAGTGGGTTTGGAGAGGAGGGTGGAGGAGGGTGGTGTGGTGACGGAGGCAGAGCAGGGGGAAGAAGGGCGGAGAAGAGGCTTTCTGCACAGATTAACAATGCACAGCAGTTCATCACAAAGACACACTATGGATATTCAGTAATGGAAGGTCCTAATCAATGGGCACTTGCATTTTTCATCTTCTTAAGGGTGGTTTTAGTAATAGACCCACACCTGTACTGTGGGGTATTAAAGTGTGATATGTGATTTATGAATAGGCTATCAGTGAGAATGCTATTTTTCAAACGAATACGTCTGTGTCTTGAGATGACTATGTCTAATGTCAGTCTCTCTCTCTCTCTGTCTCTTTTGTGTGTGTGTATGTGTGTGTGTGTCTGTCTGTCTATACATGTGTCCACCTGTGTCCAAAATTATAATTTACAAAGATTACAAAGAGTGTGTGCACATGCTATCAGTGTCTGGCCTGGTGGCTGGACACCAAAACAAACCAGATCAAATAAAATATATACATACTAAAAAAAATTCTAATAAATGTTCACACACTGTACTATTACAGTGCACATGTTCTATGAGGGAAAAAAAAAACACATCTGTTTAAAATTTCAGCATTTTCATAATATACAATCAGCTTCATTATAATTGAAGTCATGCTTTAAACAAGACCCCAAAGAACCTAGGAAAATAGGTCAAAATTAAGAAAAAAATTAATTTCAGAGTCTTTATTAAGTCCATGAAGACATACTATAGTGCACATATGGTGTAATATATCTCCATATAATATACTGTGTCTCTATATGGTCTCAGGGAAGATGGTGTTATTAAGCTTTCTTTAATTGACCTATTTTCCTAGGTTGTTTGGGACCTAACTTCATTTATAATTCATTTTATTGTATCATTTACTATTGTGCTCACGTGTTATGGTTTAATTGCTTTTTGGTTTAACAGATTTTTGATATCTAATAGATGATAATAGAATAAGTAACTTGTATTGCATGTATGAGATTTAAACTTCCATCTCAAATGTCTGTAGTCTGTATGGTTCTTGTCACTGTTGGTCTGGTAGCTGTGAGTCATCCCTACTAGCCCTCATACATACACATGCCTTTTTTGTGTTTGAAGAAGACCCAATAGGTTGAATCATTACGTTAGATACTTTAGAGCTTTAAGTAGGACATGTGGACTTATTTTCTTAATTACTGAGAATCACATCATACTAGTTTGTTTGAGGGAATGTTCTAGAATTTTGTTTTGACAGATTCAGAACATTTATTTTTCCTCTGTCTTTATAAACTGCCAAGATTTTTAAACTCTTTTTACTTTTGATAACATCCACAGTGAGGCTATCGTAGTGTTCTGTCTTGTGATAATGGGTACTATAGATAACTTTAATAATATTAGGTAACTTATTTTCACATTTATTAGTACGATAACATCCATCACTGTTCCATTTGTGGCTTGCTGGGAAGACAATATTTTAAACTATTTTTAATATATATTGGTTTTCCATAATTTCTATGAAATTTGTCAGTGCATTGAAATCAGAAGGGGCTAAGATGACATTCATTCAATGTAATATAAGAAGAACCATAAGTAAAATGTTTAAGTAAAAGTTGTGCTTCTAGGATGGATAATGGTAGAGATGACTAGAAAGGAATGCATAAACTGGAAAGGAATACCAGTGCACAGCTGCACCAGGCTGTGGAATATTTTTGAAAACAATTGCTTTGGAGTATACAGAGAAGCCATGAAGATGATCAACAGAGTCGTAGCTAGATTCCTGTCTCTGGAAAAACGAATGTGGACAATTTAGAGCTGGCCCCTGTCCATACAAAATACAAGTCTCTCCAGAATTCTTAAATCACTGATAAATCTTAATCCTGATTTAATTCCAGGAACTTCTGACTCACTAAGTTATGAAGCTATACATATATTTCCTTTGGATATGAATAAAGTGAAGAATATGGCACAAAGCCTGAAGGTATCATCACCTTCTCCAAACACAGCATTATCTAAGGAATTGTGTTTCAAAAAACACAAAACGTACAATTTATTTTAAAAATCCAGCTATTTTAGAGCTATAGAGAAAACTGTGTTCCTTGGAATGAACATGGAATGTTTTTATTAAATGAATACGCAGCAGGTTTTGAGTGATGGGAGATTGAAAATGAGCAAAAATCTGGCCTCATTTCACATGCTGAGTCCCCTCCTTCCTGACATGAGAGGCAGCTTCAGTCTCTTTTCCCAAGGAGTCATTGAGCCAGAGCTAAATATACATTAGTGTATGTTGTCTCAGTTGTGTTAATAAAATAGGAATTTATCAGGTGACCGGGGATTTACTGGAGCAGGTCTCACCTTCTTAGTGGCTCAGCTTCTAAAGATCAGACAGAAAGAGAGAGAAGGAGAGAGAGAGAGAGAGAGAGAGAGAGAGAGAGAGAGAGAGAGAGAGAGAGAGAGAGAGCATAGTAACCCAGCTAGCAAGGAGATATCAGTCTGCTTAGCTTTAATAAGGTCGGCACCTTGATGGCTGTGTGGTTGTGTATTTCTCTGTCCACCAAAATTATATTTCTTCAACCAAACCTAACTACTTTCTTGTGCAGTAGTATATTTTGAAAAACAAATAATTAAGAATAAATGTAATAATAAGCATAATCTGAATTGATTATAACGTTATACAAATATATAATACTCCTGTAAATGTACTAGAATTGTTAAATCTTGTTTATATAATTAATGTCCTGCTCTTGTGACAATGTGCCACTAAAAGCAGGCTGTCAGCACAACCTTGACTTATATTGTATGTGTGTGTGTGTGTGGGTGAGTGTTAATACACACCTTGTAAATTAACCACAAGTGTTTTTCACACTTTAGCAAGTATTATCATATGGAAATAAAATACATTTGTAATAGGTTTGCACCATTTTACATAACAGCCCTACCAATTTAAAAGTGTATCATGTTTTATTGTATGACAATTTATAACAATAATAAAAAAATGTAAATCTTTAGACTGTGCAAGTACTCACCCCCACCCCCTACCTGCAGTTACAGTTGTAAGATTCTTTGAGTATATCTCTATTACCTCAGCTAATCTAGCCGTTGTGAATTTTGACGATTCTTCAAGGCAAAGCATTTCCAGCTCCTTCAGATTAGATGGTGTACAGCAATCTTCAAACCATGGCACAGAATCTCAATTGGATTGAGGTCCAGGCTTTGACAAGACCATTCCAAGACATATAAAATGCTTCCCTTTAAACCACTCCAGTGTAGCTTTAGCAGTATGCTTAGGGCCATTGTCCTGCTGGAAAGTGAAACTCTATACCAATCTCAAATCTCTGGCAGACTGAAATAGGTTTTCCCCAAGAATTACCCTGCATTTGTGTCATCCATCTTTTTTTCAGTCCAGACCTGTTGTCCAGTTCCAGGCGATGAAAATCATCTCATAGCATGATGCCGCCAACACCATGCTGCACTGTGGGAACAATGTTCTCAGGATGATGGCAAGTGTTGGATCTGTACTCATATAGTGTTTCCTATGGTTCATTATATTGTCATCTAAAATTGGCCAGAGAATATTACTCAAATAAGAAAAAATCAAGCATGGGTAATTAACTACTTTTGAAGCAGAAATCTGACTAACTTGCTATTCGTTTTGAATCATTTCAGGTCCTGTAGCTTAGCCCTTTCCACCTCTGAAAAGTTACTTTGATGTTTATCCTTGTTTTATCTTGGGCTCAGTCTAAAGTCACTGCTTTTTTTTTTGAAGTATGTGAGATTGTACCGTAGTGGTAAAATTCATTTAGTAAATGCAGACAATTTAGCTTGGCAAAATTAACTTCATCAAATTACACAGGACCATTTCTAATTCTACGAAAGCTGCTTCTGCAACATCAATGGAGAGAAAAACATACACAGATAGTGAGATACCTTGTGCTTTAGAGAGAAAAACTCTTTTTGAAAGATCTTTCATTAGCTAAACATTGCATCTATTTTTTTCAGTTTTAGGCGTGGAATTCAAATGGGCTTTTTGTTTTGAAATCCTTGATAATTATTCCTAGATAAGTAACACATTAATGATGGGTAGTACCCAAAGTTACATTCTTTAAGAGGAAAAAGTATAGATTTACCTACATTGTTTCTTAACCCTGAAGCCATACCAAATTCATGTGTCCATTTAAAAGCTTCTCGTACCTCTTCTTCAAAAGAGTGTGGTGTCATCAGCTACTTGGTTTAACATAATCTCTCTTCTTACTTTAAAAACTCTACTAAACTCTGTTTTAATATGAACTGCCATAATGTATGTATAAAGAATTGAGCATTGTGTATAAATATATAAACTTCCTTGTCTCCAACTCTGCGACATGCCCTGAGATAACTGATCTACTGCATCTATATGTTTTAATCAATTGTATATACAATCTGTCTTTATTTGGTTTTGGTACGTGTGTAATAATTCCTTTTTTTGAAGAAGAAGAAGGAAAGCAAAAAACAACAAAGATGAAGGAAAGCAAAAAACCTTTCCTGTCAAAACCAAAACTTTCATCATATCTTTTATACTGTAAGACAAATATTAACCATTAAAAATAGATACAAACTCCGAAAATTGAACTGAGAAACAAAATGTGAGCCAGTGTTATAAATTATAAATGTATATATTACTCTAAGACACATATACTGTATTATTATGAAATGTTATGAAGTAAATTTAAGAAAACAATTGTTATGTCATAATAGCCGTTTTGTATCTGTGTAGAGGTATCTTGACCAGACCTTAACAACTGCCCTCAGGCAACTACCATATATAATGGTACTACTCATAACAAGAACACCCAAACAGCTGGCATCTGGGACTGGTGAGCAGCTCAGATAACCGGGGAAAGAGCGGCAGATTGTTTCACATTTTAAATTCTTTACCATCTGTGAATGCCTTGATACCAGCAAAGAAGGCTTTCTTTCTCTCCATACTTGCTTTTTCAACTGCAGGCCAGAGATGATTCACTGATCTTCCTTGAACTACATCTTGTTTTTCTTAAGAAAGTTATTCTCTTTTGCACTTTTCCAGATGAGATCTCTTGCTGACCTGGCCGTGAATCATACTATCACTGTTCATGGTTTCTTCCGTTTCCTCTCTTGCTCTAATATGCCCATGACGATTCGCTACATCCAGTGAAGTTAATGATCCCTCAACTGCTTCATCATCATGGCTTCTTCTTTGGTGGTAGTATTTCTTTGGAAGGAAATTAGAAAATGAATCACATTCTCCTTCTGTATAACTGCATAAGAGTACATAAGACTACATAAGAGTACATAAGACTACATAAGAGTACATTAGAGTATATTAGAGTTTGCATTCCTCCTTCAGTCTCCATCCCTGTTTTGACAGAATGTCGAACTAACCCACGATCTGTTGCATAGTTTTTTGCTGTTATTTCAGAGCATCAGTTAAATGTGGAACATAGTATAACAGACCTTTTCTAATGCAAATATTTCCATCAGTAATGTTTTGTAAGAAAGTATCCCAAATTATACCTCAGCTTTAATGGATTGTCTACTTTTGCCACCATCTTGGTCTAGCCTATCCACCTTGGAGGATATTTCCCCCATCTGTCGTATGTGGAGGGAGCTGAAGCAGGTTGCTGAGTTAAACAATGTTTATAAAGGGTAATCCACTAATCCACAAAAAGTCTGAGTTGAGATGCCAGGAGATTGAGAGACAAAACTAAGATACAATGTTGAAACATAATTAAAGCAAAGCAGGGGAAAAACGGAAAGGTGGTTTACAATTATAAAGACCGACAAAGTAAGGCAGGAATTTGAGATGTACAAATATACAAGATGATTCGTGGAACACAAGACATGGATGAACACAAGAAAGGGTGGAGGTATACAACTCATTAGATAAGGTGGGAACAAAAATAAAACAAAACCACATGCTGCTTTGCAACATGGGAACTATGACACGAAAGGGTGAGGCCCAAGCTGCCTTCCTGATTCCTCTGTCCTCCATTGTCTGATCCAGCAACTGATTGCAGTCTGTAATCTTTAAGAATGTATCAATGCAGAGAATGGAGGCTTTGCAAAGTGAGGTAACACAGACGTGCTTTCGTGCGGAATAATTTTTCATTGCAGCGTGTGATATATACCCACAGCATAAATTGTCAACCTCCAATCACATCTTGTTCAGTTTAAAAGCCATGCCAGGAGCAATATGTCTTTATAGAGCACATTTGATTCCTTCAACTTAATTTTGTTCTATATTTCATATTGATCTAATACTTGGTCCATTTAGGTTTCGATGTTCAATACTTTGTTCATGTGTAAATGCACAGATTAAGCATGTCCTGTCAGTTCTCATGTTTGTGAGTATGTGCTTTCAGACACAATAAATGATCACTGTGTTTCAGGAAACAACAGAACAGTAGTGTGGTAGTGGGATTCAAAAATACCCTTTGGGTAGTGGCAGATCCATAAAAGCCCAGTGACACATGATGCAGCTATACATCACGTCACCAACAAGAGATGTAACATGACCATGGACAGAACAAGGACGTCTCAATTTGTAAGTCCGTTCAGCGTTGATTCCTCCGTCCTCATGTCTTTGTCTTGTTTCCTCAGAGGGAGGAGCTAAGGAGGAGAAAAGGAAGCAAAGAAAAGAAATGAAGACGAATAAAACATTTTCAAAACAACTGTACAACTATATACAAAAAATAGTTTTTTATTTCATTTTTCTACAGGAATGGAAATAGTTGTTTGATTCCCCCAGGAAAATAATTTATTACATGTGCCTGAAACCTCATGCCTTGAAGGCCAGTGATGTTGCTCACTACCATGCAATGCTCTGGAGAAGGTTAAATAGCAACAATGAATAATGACACTTCTGACCCTGAATCCTGGACTGTTCATCCAATAAATGTCTTAAAATATAAAGGTTATTTCACAGTACTGAGAGCTTATATAACTGAAATGTGTCTTTACGAGTAATTCCTTTGACAATTTTAACCAGGAGTTATGTAGAGCCACCGAACACATAGGCCTGTCAATTTTTGTCAGGTTGTAAGTTAGAGCTGTCAAGTATATCTTGAATTCGTTGAAGAATTAGGAGTGCCAGCTCCACTGCATTGCTTTTTTGATTATAAAATACATATTTATTTTTTAGCATGTGGCTGGGAATTATTACCATTGACAGAATATATGTACTCTATGTATTTTAACCATCCCCCTCCATTTGCAGCTATAATAGCTTCCATTTGTCCTGGAAGGCACGATTTTGGAGTCTGTTTGTAGAAATTTCTGTTCATTCAAGCAGAAAAGCATTTGTAAGGTCTGACACAGATGTTGGATGAGTGAGCCTGGCTTGCAATTTCCATTCTAGTTCATCCCAAAGATATTTGACGGGATTGAGGTCAGGGCTGTGCACAGACCAGTCTTATTCTTCATACCAAACCCACCAAATTATACCTTTACAGATCTTGCTTACAGACCTTGGGGCACCTTTGTCTATGGAACTGAATGAAACACCTGAATTAGTCTCCCTTTAATTCTATCGTACTTCCTAAACTATAGCCAGGCTTCCACTCAAATGTGTTATGTGCATTTAAGAAATTTCAGCAGAATTTCACCAGAATTTCAGTGGTTTCCATCCACTATGGATATGCAAAAAAAAGTAGGTTATTGTGATTAGGGATGATACAGAAACAAGCAAACAAGAGTTTTATTTATGTCTTTACAGCGTGATATGTCATTAGGTATTCAAAAACCCCTTTCCATTGCTCTTGTTTGCATTTTAATTTAGCGTTATACTGACTTTTGTCATCTTAGCAAAAGTGTTTTTGCGAATGTTTTGAATGTTTTATCTAATTTTGGGCTTTTTCCATCAATTGTTTTTAATTGAAAATTAGCAAAAACTTGGTGTATGGAAAACCAGCTATTGTGATCTCAGTGATCTCCTGATCTCAGTGATCTGCTGATTATTAGTAACGAGCACCTGTTCATAGTTTTTTGTTTTCTCCCTGTTTAAAGCCCATTGACTCTTCGTGGCCATGACAAACATTTCCATGTACCATTACATTTAAAGTAGGGTTCCTGTCCAGCAGCGGAGTGCACAGTGAAGTTCCAGACACTGACTGCTGCTTTGCAATGGAATGATCTAGAACTTGTTGACATCATGGAGAGTTTACGGGGGGGGCAGCAGGCAGAGTTCACCTGCAAACAAAGATCGCACATTTGCAATCACCTATGATCACCTCCTGGACGAGAGGCATCACTCCCTTCCTCAGGTATATCCCCTCTGAGGCTGTCTGTATCCCTGTCACGAGATGTAGCAGTTCCTGAAGAGTCTATGCAAATGGGGGTGGAGCCAGATCTAAAAGCAGTGCTGAAAGTTGAGAAGGTGAGCGTGTTTTCTTTCTCTGAGATGCTGCGCATAAAGTGAAAGTAAGGGACTTTCTTATTTCATTTCAGCCCAGATCAGCTCCGGAGCAGTAGGAAACTTGATGGATCTGAGTTTTCCTAGGAAATTGGAGATACCAGCTATTACACTACCATCTCAGCTGTGTGTGCGTGCACTGGTCCTGTGGGCAAAGGGCTTATTACACGTCACTCCCCGTGTCAGGTTGTAAACTGATAACACCCACACAGAATACATTTCTTTTTTTTTTATTCCTCTCTCTATCCCAGCCTATCACATTAGGACTTCTCTGGCTGTGAACTCACAACCCCCACATATCCTGGTCACATAACTGGATCACACAGTGGTCTCCCTCTGGCCGTTAACGCTGCTTTCAAGAAAAGGCCCTTCACTTCTCTGAAGAGCCCCAGAAGGAGAAGCAGGTCATGGAACATTACATCCAGGAGGCTTTGGCTCAGGGTTCCATCTGCCGCTCCATCCCAACTGCCTCCATCAGCGTCTTCTTTGTTATAAAGAAGGATGGAGGGATGAGGTCATGCATAGATTACCAGGGCATGAACGCCCTGTTAGTGAAGTACCCCTACTCACTTCCACTGGTCCCTGCTTCCCTCGAGCAGTTGAGGGGGTGTAGAGTGTAGACTTTTACTAAACTAGATTTATGTAGTGGTTATAACCTAATACGGATTAACAGGGGCTATAAGTAGAAGACCTTCAAGCTCAGGACGCTATGAGTACCTGGTTCAGCCTTACAGCCTAGCCCCATTCCTGTCCATGATCTAGGCATTCATTAATGATGTTTTAATGAGGTTTCTGGGTAGATCTGTCATTGCTTTCATTAACGACCTTCTAATCTATTCGTCCTGCTAAAACCAACATGCTTGTGATGTATGTCAGGTACTCAGCACCCTCCTGCACAATAACCTCTACTGCAAGATGGAGAAGTGAGTTGTCAGACATGTAGGGTGGTGTGCTGAGTGTGCTAGTAGCAACACCCTGACCCAGAAGTTGCTCCCCCTTCCTACCATACTCAGTCTTTGGTCTTACCCAGTTATCGATTTGGCTGCTGATCTACCAGCATCTGAGGGAAACACATTCACCCTTGTCATCGTGGACTACTTTAACAAGATAGTTAGATTCATCCTCCTCCTATAATGTCTTCCAACAGTTTGGGCTGGTTGTGGACACTGTATCAGACCTGGGAGTTTCTTGGAAAACTTAGGTTAATGGTGAGCTTTCCCTCAGGTAATCACGCACAGGCAAATGGATAGTTAGGGAACAGAATTGTCAGGACCATCTCCAATCCTGGTGTTCTTAACTTCCTGGGCAGAGAATGTGCAGAACTCTCTCTGCCACACAGATCCAGGGCTCACAGGCTTTGAGTAAGTTCTGAGGTTACAACCTCTGCTGTACCCATGGAATCCTCTCTGATCAGCCCACTGTCCACATGTGGCAGCAGTAGAGTGAACAGGTATAGGTTGAAACCCCAATCCCATGGTCCTGGGACCCTTCAGAGACAGCAGCACCACCACCACCGCTTGACCCAAGGAAGTGTGGAAACCACCTAAGGAAGTATCTAATATGGATGTTCTTTCCTGCATCTCTACACATCCTGTATTTACTGCCAGTGTTACATGCTACTTAGAACTATTATGCTTTTTTGGTGGCTAAAGTAGTGATTTTGTTTACATTGTTTTTAAATTCAGATCATTGTGAAAGGGAACATGAATACTATTTGCAGACTAAAACTGGTAAACATTTTGACACAGAACCAGAGAATGGGAGTACAAAACAAATAAAAAATCATACTTATTTTCGATAATTCAGTTTAGTGATATAATTTGATGATGCCATAGCAGTGGCTGGAGCACTGAGAAAGAAGCAGAATTAGTCTTTGGTGCTGGCTAACCATTTTCTGTTAAGTTGTGAGAAGCTTGAGAACCAAAATGTTGATAAAAAGAGGATTACACTTATTACTTGTCCTAAGAAAACACTAAGGAGGGTAACCCTTGTTATCACAGATGTGAAAACATGAAGTAGCAAAATGTAACAAGATATAGCACAGTAGAGCCAACAGTCAAACAACATATAAAGATGAGTATTGTTCAAAGCTACATTTTTTAAGAGATTTGTCCTTAACCTCTAATAATTCACTTTCAAAGACTTGGTGTAAAGAGAGTTACAGTTATATTTCTGCAAAAATGAAAGGAGACGTAAAATCATCGAATGGTTTAAATGCACCTGATGTAACCACTATAATGAAGTTCAAGGCAAAACTTTTCATGATATTGTCAAAGCCTAATGAGAAATTAAACATTTTATTAACTGTGAAACTACTTATGCTATTGATAGGTTGGAATGTCCACAATGTAAAGTTTTTTGTTTATACTTTTGGTAAAATCAAAAGATGTTTACAGAACAAGACTATGCTATTAAAAAAGGTAACAAAGAGTCATATTCCATGGCAAGATATTTAAATTAAAACATTAAAATATTCACATTATGCTTTAAATAATTTATACTGATCATATTCTAGACACGTGCAGGTAAATTAAAAGAGATTGACTAAATGCACTGACAGCTACTATTTACCATATTTATTCATTTACATGATATGAAAGAAAGATAATTAGAGAACGTGCACTTGTTCAGGTTGAGACTTATTTAATGTATATTTGAAAGCTACCATTCACCTGAGAGCATATGAACAGCTTGTCTTTAGAGTTATATAATTAGATTGGAGACCTCTATGGTGGGATATAGATTGATGGTTCTATAGGTAATTTGCTTAATTTGAAAAACTACAGGGTATTATTTGTGTATGTTTATATATGTATTGCATATTACTTGCTGCATTGTCATATATCTATGTATAAATGAATCATTGGGAAAGACTATTACATTATGTTATGAATTAAGTCATATAGCACCTGCTGAGTTGGGATTGAGAATCTGATGAAGGCTTATGCCAAAACAAGATTCTTCCAGATATCCTTTGATAGCCAAATCCCACATTTTAAATCCCACACCCTGCGGTCCACGTCCATCAGGAATCACAGAGAAGACTGGCTAATTATGAGCTTTGTTTGTAGAGACACAACGTTACATTGGTGGAATTGACCAGCTCTCTTCTACATGGTCAAAGCCTGATCCGTACCTCGAGTACTTCGAACATCTAGTGCAGCTCAGCTCGAAACACCACGCTTCAAGTCCAAGGGTAGACAAGCTTCTAGGCTGTTCTCTGTCCTGCTCCAAGATGGTGGGATGAACTTCCACTGACTGTCCGGACAGCATGTATATGTATATATTCAATTGTATATATTCAAATGTATATTCCTACTCTGTTCTACTGACTGGCTAGGATGCATTCTGTGAGTCAACAACAAAGCTCTTTTGTAAGTCGCTCTGGATAAGAGCGGCTTCTAAATGCCTCAAATGTAACTGTAAATGTAAACGCCACTGCCAAATGCTAATCCGTGTCATATTTCTTGACTGGGGGATACTTTGTTCTTAATAATTAATCTGAGTAAGCAAAAGCAATTCATCGCTTCTACATTACAGTGGTAAATCTGACCATGTTTACTGTTGTCATAACCTTTTCTTCATATTGAACTGAAGCTCTATTTTTTACTCTGTCTATATTATTATAGCTTGTCCATATTATTGTTGGCATCCATTTCATTGTGTTGTAAGAGGTTTGATTTGTTTTCAGGTATTATACAGACTTTAGTTATATAAGAGAGCTAATAATAAACATTTTAATAGATTTTTAATAAATGTGCGTTTTCTATAGAAAAGGAATTCATAAATGTTTATGGTGATTTCCTTTTTAACACCATCCACGATTCAAGCAGCTGATTGCCTTAACAAGACAGTCCTACCTCAAAGTAAGAAACGTATAAAAAAATTGTTAATGCTTTTCAAAACTGTACAAAGTGCACTTACTTCTTCATTTTATCTTACTTTAGTAAAAACTGAAGTATAGTGTTAATGATGTTGACATTAAACTGATTTTTAAAATTTATTTTATGATCATCACTTTCAAATAATCTAATCACACACATATGGGGTGTTACACACACACACACACACACACACACACACACACACACACACACACACACACACACACACACACACACACAC
>JAOXYF010000005.1:17609720-17617220 GCA_028565775.1 Sternarchorhynchus goeldii | reverse complement strand
CCACCTAAGTGGACCTCTACAAAGACAGTGCTGTGCTGCCACTTTTATTAAAAGGTCACTTTTAATAAAAAAAAAAGAGTATTTATTTATTTATTTGTTCATGTTTGCATTGATTTGGTTATTTGTATTTATTTAGTTACATATCCTTTGGTCAAACATCAGTGTTGTTTACAATTTAACAAAAAAGCAGTTTATACGTTCTTCACAGCTTTGCTATTTTATGGAAACTACAAACATTACAAAAACAAACAAACAAAAAAATTTGCATCACACCTGCAGCTCAAACAAAAGTCTCAAACAGGGAAGTAGCCGGCAAAAGGACTAAGAAAGTCTGTGTGGAGGAGTCTGTGATCCATGGTGTAATAATGGGGTGTAGCTGCTGGTTTGAACGTCGGAGGCAGGAGCTTAGTGAGAGTGTTTAACACATCCCCTTTCTAGTCCCGAGGTGTGGCAGTGGGCTGTTTTGGGCATATGGTTGTTTGTATCCTGAAGAGCGGTAGGCGGCCCGGTCTCTCTGTCCTGCCCAGGGGTCATTGAGAGCCCGTCAGCAAAGCCCCCAACATCCCTCCCATTGCTGTACTGGGAGACAGTGACACATTTACCTTGTGTGTTCGATGTTGCTGGGTTAAAGCCTACACAAGCAGCAAGTTAAAACAGGTCAGAGGGAAAGCACAAACACACACACACACACACACACACACACACACTCACACACACACAGACACACACGCACACGCTCTGAGCTGTGGTTTGTTTCGTCTTTGTTGTGTTGTGTTCCTAGAATTGGAAGAAAAATGAATAAAATGGAACATTCAGTAAAAGTTGGAATCCATGATGGAAGCTGAGAGTAGGCAAAATTGTCCTACAAATTTACACATTTACATATGCACACATTTACATACCCATACATATAATTACACATATGCACACAGATGGATGCTCACGGTCACAAAACATACATAATTGTTTTGTGAGACAATTCAAAGAAGAATTTTCTTTTTTGTTGTCTCTCTTTCTCTACCTTACTCTCCTCTTCTCCTCAGAAAAGCACCTTTATTAATTTCCTTCCACATGACTTCATTACCCACTTGCTATCCCCTGAAGCCCATACACACACACCACTCTTAGTATTTGGTGCGGAATGAAACTGACGCTTCTTCCAGGATTCCACAGAGAACTTTTCTTCTAAGCCGCCCTGACATTTGGGGTGAGTTTAGGACGTGTGAAAGATGGCTGGGTTTTGAACTTCACACAGTGCTCATCTTTAACGAAGCCCAAACATTGACTGAGGTATCTGACAATCTCTCTCTCTCTTTCACACACACACATACACACACTTAACTGGCAGCACCCCCGGCAGCGAGGCCCAGGGCAAGGTGAGTGTATCCCTTCTCATCAGATTTCCACCCCACACCACATACACACCCTGCTCCTCATTCAGTGTTCAGTTCCTCAGGGTCAGACAGCTCCACATCAGGACCTCAACACTCCAGAAAACATAATCAATGAGAGAAAGACCAACCAGCTCTTAATAAACTGCGTTTTCAAGGTTCCAATGTTCTCCTTCTCTCCAGCTCTCAAATGTCATAGGAAAGAAAATGTTTGAATCATATACTCCTACACAATTGCTAAAATAATTTAACATGTAATTTAGCTACATGGAGTTAAATCCACAGAGGTGCTAACCATCCCCCACATTATTCTGCCCTCACACACGTCTGGTTTAACAGCAGGACTGGGAGAGCGCAGTAAATACAGGGAGTAAAAGACACACAGTCATTTGTCTGGATGAACATTATACTTGCTTTTTTTTTTATTCCTCAGGAAAAGTTAGTACCAAAAGAGTGGGTCTGTCCTCCCATCAAGACAAGCACAATAGAAACGCCACTGGAGTCCTTTGTGGAGAGAGAGAGTAATGGGAGAGGTCCCCGTTGTGAGCATCTGGGCTGAAGGGCTGTATATCTCCTGCTAAACGCATGGATCGCTCGACTCAATCAGAACCAGTCATGCATCAATTAATGCATAATTATGCCTAAATAAATGGAACGTGGAGGGGGGAGGGGTGGATTTATTACAGATGGTTTTATGAGTGATAAACAAAGCAATCGATCAATCTGGCGGTGGCTGGAGGGATGTTAACGTGCTACTCCAGCGAGAGAGGATGGTCTTCAGCGCTTCAGCTTCATGGAGCATGTGGGATGCAAATAAACTGCAAGATAGCAAAAGCAGACAGGCTGGGTCCTCTCAGGCAGAAAGAATTAGCATAATATAACATGAGCACGATGTTAACATTACAGCTTCGGGAATGAAAAAGGCAGATGAATATTTAATATCATTAAGAGAATTGTATTTGATGGAAGCTATTGTCATGTGATGCGTATAGCTTGGCAATGGTCTCCTCACTCCTTCACCTGTGGCAATTTTTCAAACTGCATTAATGTTTGCCAACGGTTCATTCTGCTGAGAGCACAGCTAAATCAGTAATGATATAAATCAGTAATAATATATAGTACAATAACTGTGCCATGCTAGAAGATTACCTCAGTTTTTAGTGACTGACACGAGTGGTTTAACTCAGCGGACATATTTACGCATCGTGCATAAACATCCATACTAAATATCACTGTCTGGACTGGTCCAGAACCACAATCTTAACACAAGACTTTTAAAGAAAACACTGCACTCATCCAGATGTGCTTAGCAGATGTCACTTGCAGCCCCTCAGCTAAGGACTCCCTTTTCGCCCTTGGTTACGCATACGGCCTCTTAATGCACGTGTCTGAACTCTGTCCTAATTATCAGGTCGTTCGTTATGTCCCCCCTCGTGAGACTCCATCCTCGCACCTCGTCACCTGAGCCATGAATCACATTAATAGGCCTAAATGGCCTCGAAGTGGCGGGCAGTGAAGGCGGTAAAGAGCTCGTCCCCCCGCGCTAGCCACGCTGACAGAGAGCCACCAAGGCAGGCCGGCTCGAGGTTTCACGTCGCTTGCATCACCGCAGTGTCCCTAATCAACCTCACCTTCTCACAGACCCAAAAAAAACCCCACACAGCCAGTCCTCCCAATCAACTCCAAAGAGAATCATAAGGATTTTTTGTTGTTGTTGTTGTTGTTTTTTTTTTATTGTTTTCTGTCCAATCGATTTTCTCCTCCTTCCGAGCTCAAGTATTAACCTGCATTACACAACTTGCTTCAGAAGTTCCTCGAACGACAAAATACGAAGGTCAGCTGCAGGCATGGACACTCATTTTCGAAGGTTAAAGCAACATCAAGCAAACCAAATTACAAACCTGAGAAAAGATTGCTTATTTAACTAATATTGAAGCAAATAAGGTTGTGAATCGGTGCTCGAGGGCTTTATTTTACACAGCCTAAGGATACATTCTTGGAGAAGAAATTTGACCTGCAGCCAGATCTTTAGGTCAGCAATGGAACAAGCAGTTTAATAACACACTTTGGCTTTTGTCCGTGTCATGAGAACGATAGCTTCATTCCCACACACCGACAGGTGAACCCTAACCCAGGCCAAGAGGCTAAGCTCTCTCAGTTATCCCCCCATAGCTCATACGGGTTAGCGCACCTATATTTAAATCTTCCATGATACATTGGAGGTAAATGAAAAGTGTTCGGGCCTCCCTAGGCAGATGCTGCTCTGTGCTGTAGGATGGAGGTTTTTTTCCCCCAAGTATTTATTGCTGAAGCCTTTGAAATACACATGTGACCGAAGATTCTGTGGATGCGGGTGGGTGTGTGTGTGTGTGGGGGGGGGATGTCATAACAAGGTCATTCAGTCTTTCTGGGGATGCTGGGTAGGATGGGGAGCGATGTGGCCTTTGGGTTTTAACCCCCATTTTCCCCACCATCTGCAAGGCTGTCAGAGGAGGTTATGACAGGGTTATGGCAGGGTTACGACAGGGCAGGAACTCAGCGGGGAGGTATCCACTCTCAGCACCATACTGAGGCAGAGTGGTCTGACAGCCATACGGAAACATGGGTGCACGGGCAAACACTGCAGTCACACAGCGTGTCAATGTCAGACACGTGGTGACGGCTTAGAGAGAGAGGGAGAGGGAGAAAGAGAGGAAGAATGAAAAAATAAAAGAGAGAGAGAGAGGGAGAGAGAAAGAAAGAGAAAGAGGGGAAAGGAAAAGACTGAAAGAGAGAGGGAGGGAGAGATTGAGAGATGAAGGAGGAGGGAGAGGGAAAAATAAAAGAGAGGGACAGAGTGAAAGAGAAAGAAAAATGGAGAGAGAGAGAGAGAGAGAGAGAGAGAGAGAGAGAGAGAGACACAGAGATAGAAAAGAAAGTGGGTGATAGAGTAAGAGGACACTAAAGCACTGACACTGCTGACCAAGAGGGGAGCTCTATCACTGTTAGTGAATGAAGGTATATCTGAACTCTCTCTCTCTCTCTCTCACACACACACACACACTCACACATTAAGGCACAAGGGCTGGTGGTGTAAGGTATATCCTTGCCAAAAGTCACGGGTGTGTTGGAGCCAAACACAATTCTAACACCGTATGCTTACTCACAAACACAGATACTCATACACCATGACACCGAGGGGGCAGAAAGGACATTTAGACTGACAAGCTCCCACACACACACACACACACACACACACACACACACACACACACACACACACAAACCTCGGTCTCTCTGTTTTGGTAGCAGAGCTCGTCTGATCGCGCTTCGCTGGGTGTTTCTGGCAGCATCTCCCTGGCAGCCTGCACCAGGTGGCACTGCCCCCACCCCCTGGCCCCTGGCAGCTATGCCAGCGCGTGGTGGGCACACATAATGACAGTTTAATCGGCTGACCACATTCCCCAGGCGGGCGGGCAAGCCCTCCCCAGCACACACTCAAGGTCCTCTCACCATTAACAACACCACGGCAAACAGATTGGCCTTTATGGACTGCAAATATTAACTTCAGGTGAACGGCTACACAGGTGGAGGTTACCTGCACTAATTGCCATATTATTACACTCATTTAGTTGCTTGTTTGTGGGCTTGTTTACGCCTGTTGTTCCTTTTTGTTCTCATTAAAGCACAAAGTCTTGTTTATTGAAAAACATTGGACTTAATTGGACTGAACCTTTGACAATGAAAACAAAGTTTGCCCTTCAGTGTAGTTGTAAGTAAAATATAAGTAAATACTGGATTTACATGAATACTGTGATTTATAACACTGGAAAGTTCCAGCCTCCTGACTTCCATTAGCAAGATAAATAATAAGTACTACAGATATTTGACCTTGCGGTAGTTCCAGTCTGAAAATGGGGAATAGTTTTGAACATTTTTGTTACCACTGTTCTTGTACCTGGGTTTGTGAGGTATCACACACAGAGACATGGACACTCACACATGCTCACACACACACACATGCAGGCACACACACACGCACACGCGCGCACACACACACACGTGCGCAAGCATGCACACTCGTAAAATCTCGCCTTGATTCCTCTATCAAAGCAACCATCCGAACGTGCAAAACAATCGGATCATTACGGCGAATTTCATCTGGTTTACATCATACACGAATATGTACATGAACCGAGACCAGCTCCTACGCGCTTCAGTTTTTAGCGCTGGTACTTTTCCTGCTCGTGTCCCGTACGATCCCTCCAGCCGGGTGCGGCCCCGCGTGTGTCCTGCGCGTCCTGGCTGAAGGCGGTGCTTTGCGCTGCGGGACAGGGCCACCTTGACCAGAGCTTGAATAAGGCGTACTTTGTTAGCAATGGGGGTAAAGAAAAAGTCTGACTGCTTATTTATGGCACCTTTAGCATATTCTGGGCACAGCACCTATTAATATGCCAGTAGTGGACACATAAAAATAGGCAAAGTAAACAATGACATTAACCAGTGCCTCCGAAATGAAATGTGCATCACTGCACTTCCAGATACTATTTAAACAAAACGGAGCTCTATCTTTAGAGAAGGTGTGGATTTAGAAGTGGCCGTGTCATTCCGAAAAGAGCAGCTTGATACTCTTACTGGGGTAAATGATGTCATGCCAGAGCACAATGGAAAATTTTTTTTTTATTCTTAATGACCTACATGTTTAGCCTTGCAGTGCTCCGACCCCCCCCCCCCCACACACACACACTAACTAATCCCTGTAATTAACTTATGACTCGGATAAGCGGTATTTCAATAGGGGAGTCACCAAATAATGCTGGACTCCAGCTTTTCCAGATCGGAGCTGGACTGCCCTGCTTTGGAATGTCAGCATTATGGCATCTTGTGCTCTCTGGCCTTTCGCTGCATATACACTACAGTAAACAGGACTGTATGATGTCCGCAGTCAAAATCGTCGGCTTTAACTGAAAGCCTCTCAGACTTCTGCTTGAACGTTTGACCCCGGTTTCCTGAGCTTTGGTCCACCAGAAGGACCCAGGGGTTGAAAATAGACACAAACCAAACAAAAAAAATGCTACTGCAAAAATCCCCCATGAGGTCACCAGCAAGATTGGCCCCAGTTATTTATCCTCACACACACACACACACACACACACACACACACACACACTGCACAAGCACACTCACACAGACACTCTTATTTTTAGAACTTGGACTTCAGTTTATATATGTCACATATGTACAGTATCTCACAAAAGTTAGTACGCCCCTCACATTTTTGTAAAAATTTTATTATCTTTTCAAGGGACAACACTGAAGATACGACACTTGAGGACATTATACAATGTAAAGTAGTCAGTGTACACAGTGTACACAGCTTGTATAAATTTGCTGTGCCCTCAAAATAATTCAACACACAGCCATTAATGTCTAAACCACTGGAAACAACATGAGTACACTCCTAAGTGAAAATGGCCAATATATATACATACACTGGAGATCAAAATTGGAGAACAACACACAAGTTCCTAATTGTCAAGGTCATTGTGTAGTCCTGTGTGAAATGATCCTAACAGAAGTGAAATATCAGTATTTTAAGCTTATTTCATGAATTGTATATATTCTAAAGCACAGCATAAAAAGCTTAAATGATATCACTGAAAAAGAATCACTTGCCAGTTCAACATTGAACAGAGTAAGGATCTGTCTCGTCATACAGTGTCTCGATGTTTAAGAGCATTTGGACTGAAGGCCCACTCTGCAGTGACCAAACCTCTCATTATCAGAAAGAATCAAGAAGCTAGACTCACCTTTGCTGAGGAGCATGTTGTGTGGACAGAGGAGAAGTGGTCGAGAGTTCATTTTAGTGATGAAAGCAAGTTTAATTTATTTGGATCTGATGGGAAACATGTTCGTTGACAAACTGGGGAAAGACTGAACCCAAAGTGTGTAAAGAAGTCAGTGTAAGGTGAAGGAGGAGGTGTCATGGTTTGGGAAATGTTTTCGGCAGCAAAAGTTGGATCTCTCATACAGCTGCATGGAAAAGTGAATGTAAGTGTGTATCAGAACCTTCTTCAACAACACGTGGTTCCTTCCTTGCGTTCATCACTCAATCAACCAGCAATTTTCA
>JAOXYF010000005.1:17596387-17609620 GCA_028565775.1 Sternarchorhynchus goeldii | reverse complement strand
GTTTTATGTTAATATACTTTGGTTATTTTGTAAAACACTGTTCTAGTGGCATGGTGTACCCCTTACAAAAAATCCTTCAAATGTTGGTCAATGTAGATTACATTTCTGAAAAAATCAAGTGTTCATATATTGTTCTCTAATTTTGATCTCCAGTGTATATATCATATTTATATCACACACTTATCAAGACCATTTTACTGTTGTCTTTTTTCTTTCTCAGTTTTCTTTGCTTTTGTTTTAAGTCTGTTTTTCACTTGGTTTCCTACAACCAGTACATTTATGATAACAAACAAAGTCATACACACACACACACACATAGACACACACACAAAGACATACACACACACACAGACATACACATACACACACACACACACACTCTCACAATCCTGAACAAGCAAAGTGTGCAAACTCATCCCCAGAGCCATATTTGTTACCACCACGCCATACCAGTATAGAAATCCATAAATTCCACCATGCATTATTATTCCAATCATTTCCTGGGCCCTCGTTATGCTCCGGCACAGAGCCTCGCGCTGCCTGCTTCCTACATCTCCATATCAGCTGCAGCGATCCGCTCGTCCTGCCCCCCTGTGCCAGGCGCGGCCCTAGCAACGACTCCATAAACGATCTGAACGGACTGTGTGTCAGGCTGAGTCAAATGCAAATGAAGCTAAATCAACTGTGGCACGCCGTGGCCTCCTCCTCCACGCACCGCTCATACACAGCGGCTTCGTTTGTGCAGGAAAGGCCCCCTGAAGCATTCTGGGTCAGGAAAGACGCTGGGATAAGGAACGGTTTATCCCGTGGGCACTTTGTGTTGCCACTGTCCCACTTGATTTACGCTCTACATTTGTCGGCGATAAAGCCATTGTAATCTGGAGAATGGAGGAGACACCCGTATGTATTATTCATGCAATGGTATTTAACAATATCTTTTGTGTTACGGGGGCTTAATTGTCTTGCTGTCAAACCAAGCCGGATCACCGCGTAGCGGGATGTGTCGATTAACTTTAACGGTCTCTCTCTGTAAGGACGCTGTGTCCTGCCCTCAGGGTTGCCACGGCACTGAGATCCTTTTGTTGACTCGTAAAAAATAAATAAATAAATAAAAAAACAAAAAAACACCTTCATATAAACAGCAGCATCTGAAACAGCAGACCTTCTTTATGATGCGGTCCGGAACATCGCATGATGCTGCGTTATCTTATACGGACCAAACCGTAAGAGGATCGGCTATTGGTGCAGAAGCGGTGCCATGACGACAGGGGTGGGGCTAGGTGAGCATGAGTGATGCAGACCGGCGAGGACTCTGTGGTTCAGGAGGCCGCAGGTCCATGGTGGGTCTCTCCAGTGTTACTTGTGTATATATTACTGTAGAACTCCAATACCTCCTGTTAACTGGAGTATTAAAAGGGGGGAGAGAGAGCACGTTTATGGCAGCGGTGTTGGAGACTTGATTGGAGGATATAATTGATTGGTCACAGCCAGAGAGATGAGGAGATGAACGCTGATCACTTATAATGAGATTGGCAGATGATTAAATGGGTTGGATAGACTTCTGTGTGGATGAGAGGACAGGAGGCAGAAAGTGAAAAGTGGGTAGAAAGAAAGATTAAAAAGACAGAAAGACAGGGAGATTAAAGAGAGAGAGTGAGAGAGAGAAGAGAGAGAGAAAGAAAGAGAAGAGAGAGAGAGCCTCAAATTTTTATTATGAATGGGTTGTGATTTAGGCCAAATAAATGAAAAAGAAAACATGCATGATTATTGTAGATAAGGATGATTATTTTGGCAATAAACCTTCCGAGTTGAAGTAAAAGCACACAGACCCATATGTACAAACTCTTTAAATAAATATGTACAAATCCATCTGGACTGACAATTCTAATCTTTGGCCTATTTATACTCTCTTACTCTGACCCTAAGCTGTCCTATGATCTAGAAAGCTGTTTAAAAGAAGCCTGCAAGATATGGAAATGAAAGAGGAATCAAAGACGTAAAATGCCTGGCTACGGTGTAAAGCTCAGGCCTGATTTTCAGTAACACAAACACACAGTACAAGTAGCTTCCTGCTTTCCTGGTTGCTTCTCACACTACCTGGTGGACTACTGTGTTTCAGTGAGCTCTAAACTTCAAGTGTGTGTGTGTGAGCATGTGTGACAGAGAAAGAAAGAGAGAAAGAGAGAGAGAGCAAGAGAGAGAGAGAGAGAGAAACAGAAGAAAGAGAGACCCAGGATTTAGATACGTATGGTCTAATTCCCTGTAGCCCAGTGAAACCCTCAGGCCTCCCACTGTGAGGCTTTCCCTCGGCGGAGACCAGATTTCATCATCAGGGGGAAACAGGGACCCACCACAGCGATACTGAGAGGCGAGGCAGCTTGGCGCCCCCCCCGCTGGAGGGGGTGGGGGGCGAGGTGGCGGGCGGAGGCCCGTGAGGCTGCGGCGGTGGCGTAACTGAGGCGCAGCGTCTCCTCGCCGGCCCTTCACACTGCGCACAGCACAGAGGAGGCGCAGCCGTCACTGTTTGGGTTGGAGCAGCCATCGCAGGAGCCCATATGCTCTGTGTTTTGATGGAAGGAGGCTTCAAACAACCTATGATTCATTCTCAAACACTGAATCAGTGGTATTTTTTTTTATGGCAATACACGAGTGTCTGTACACATTAAACATGAACCCTTAGGGTAATATTGGTTTAGGGTGTGTTTATGCCTATTTATTCTTCTCCTGTTTAAATGCGTGTCTCTTATATACCCAGCGAGTACTGTAGCCTATAGCATGGAGCGCTAACGCAAACATGCTGAAGGAAGAGGAGATCTTGGCTGAGTTTAGCAGGTCATGAGAGCAGCCACACACTGTGAGCACATCTCACCTCCACCCATGAGGGGAGGCCTGTGTGTGGGACACTACACAGCTCTTCCTGTGTGTGTGTGTGTGTGTGTGTGTGTGTGTGTGCTGCAGCTGTACCCCAGCACACTGCCACCCAGAGCTTCTCTCTGATGTGTGAGGCCATGTGGGAGGCAGGGGCGATATTACACAGCGAGGAGAAAGGCCAGCCAAGAGACGCATGTAGGATTACACACACACACACACACACACACGCGCGCGCGCGTATGCACACACACTCTCTCTCTTTCTACAACTCTTTTATCTTACTCTATCTTGCTACCTCTCTCTCCTTCTCTCTCCTTCCCCCTCTCTTTCTGCCTCTCTTACACATACAGACACACATATTCCACACACACACACACACAACCACACAGCCGCCTGCTCAGTGTATGTAAAACCACACCAAAGTGAACTCCTGCTCTTTCAAAAGGCATCATCTGAACGTATGCCATGGTCTCCTGGAACTGCAGGTAAGCTTTGGATAAGGAGCTGTTTAATGTAAGAGTCTGTATATAACCAGCACAATTAAAGGGATTATCAACCACATCCTGTAGAATTACGCTCAGCACTTTCAAAAGCTAACATAGCAAGTCAATTTGCACTCAAAACAGTGTGTCTTCCTTCATAACTATAGGGAGGATTTTGGGTAACAAAGACCACAACAGTAAATTATGAAAATTACAAGTCACACGCTTGAAATCACAAAATAACTGCTGAGATGTGAAAATCTTGGCAGATAAACTACAGTACCACAGGAGTCAAAACCTAAGCTTTGCCTTTAAACATCACAGGATGGTTAAAAGGCAAGGATAACTTCTTGTGTATTAACCATGCACTTGTTTTTAATCACATGAAAGACAGACAGAAAGGCAGAAGAGAGAAGAGTGGCTGAGGGAGAGTAAAAGACAATGAGAAAAAGATCTACAAAAGGTGTGTACTGTAACACAGTAAGCAGAGAGTCCTTCAACACTCATCCCAGAAGAGTGTGGACTGTGAGTCATCCAGGTTAATCGGCTTGTCCCACAGTGGCTGGGAAAGGCTTCAGACCTGCGGCATCACCGTCCTCCTCGCTGCCTTTCACTGCGGGTACAGTGATGTCTTCCAAGGGTCCTCCATCTCAGCTCCTCCCACCAGAACCCAACCCATCACCTCCCCTGCTGTGAAACACTGCCTCTGAACCCCCAAACTCTTCACATAGCCAACACTCTGATTTACCACCCAATGAAGATGTTCATTGAATATTTTCCTTTCATATGTGGCAGTAGGTCACTGCTGCATGTCAAGCATCAAGAATATTAGGCCTTACTGATCTCAAGGACTTTCAACTTATGCTGGTGAAGAGAGGGGTGTTTAAAAGAACTGCCTCCTCAGAGGAAAGAGAAAAGCAATCAGGGACTCTATGCTGATTCTACAAGTCCAGCATACTCAGTGGTAATTGGTAACAAAAGCCCCACTGCAGTGTCTTTAGGTTGTGCAGTAATATTACTGAATAAATATGTGTTTATGTGCATGTAAGTCACCAGTGTGCCTGTAGTCCTGGTCAGAGTAGAGTGTTTTGGTGTAGAGTATTTGGTGTAATATTTATTAATCAGGATATTGAAGGCAAAATCTTCTCACACTGTATAGGAAGAGTGTCAGAGCTTCCATTTATCTACAATTAACAGCTCATCCCAGTCTAAATGATTGCTTTGTAATTAGATTGTTACAAAAGAAGAAAAGAAAGAACAAAAAAGGAAGAACAATCCAGAAACAAAGCCATGTGAGTGACAAACAAGATAGCATGTGTGAAGAAGAGTGTGTGTGTGTCTGTGTGTGTGTGCATCGCCGTGTCATGTACTACAATGTTAATGTTCGAAATCCCTCATGATGAGATCGCAGACAAGCTTCTTTTTTTTTCCACTCTCTTTCTCACTCTTGATTGCTGCTTCTGCTGTCAAATATGAATATTTATGCAAATGACACATGGTGTTATGGATGTCCCATCGGATACACTGTTGCAGAACAGCTAATATCTACAGCCGTAGAGATATGTTTCATAAATGCAGAGCACTTAAATATTCAAATAGAAATCCAAGTGGGATGAGCATAGAACAACAATTATCCATCAAATGTTGTCAAAGTGACTGACAGATGTTTAAATGTGTCTCCACAGATGTGCGACTGATTAATTTTCTATGTTGTGGACATAATTATGGGATGTCAGCATCACTTAGCTATGGGCCTGATGGGTAATTTCACTCTTTAACATGTTTCTGAACGATTGGTACATCGCTATGGCTTATGGGGGTGGCAGGAAGTGAAGAGCAGTAACCACAGAAAAACTGCTTTCAGCCTGTTGCCTCTGATGATGGGCCTTTTAGAAGGTACGCTGGTTTTTGTTTATATGCAACACATGTTACAAAGTGATCATTTCAGCCTATATTCCTTTGTGACACGAAACCCAGTTAATAAAATGGATTAATTAAGTATGCAAATGAGCTTAGTGTCAGGGAAATTGCTATAATGTATTGCATGAAGAAAATATTAGGCGTCTCCCAGGATTTACACATTGGTAAACAGAATAAAAGACCAAATTTATTAACGTAACAAAACACAACCAATTAGATTCACGATCCTTGATGCCTTTTCAGTAAATATTGCATGTTTTAATGTGTCAGGGACAGAGATAAAATACTGCAGATGTAATTGAGCATTTGTTTAACCACTGGTCTACACAGCATGGGGAGAAAACCTCATCATCCTGTCACTTTACCGTGCTTTTTATGCATGAATACAGTTTTTTCGCTAACATCATCTCTGAGTGACATGGTGTAGGAGTCAGACATTTGTTTTGCATGGTCATGTGTTTCAAGTTCTGATCAAAACATGGCCTGTCCAGAGGAGCATGTGGAGGGTGCAGAGTTAGCGGATGTAGCATAGCTAGCATTTACCACTTTAACACTACTAGTCCTCAGGAAGCCAGGTCATCTACAGTTTGCAGACTCTGTTGAACATAACAGAATGCAATAAATGGACAATTGATCACTAGAATGAGAGCACATTGCCACCGGTATGTGTGTACGTATCTTTTGATTGAACGTAAATGTGCACCTCTTTTGTAGAGGGAGGCATGTGCAAAACGTGGTGAACGTATTCAGAGACATGGACATGGAATGCTGCACATTCTGCAGGAAAAGTGAGAACAGAAAAATAAATACTGTTGACAGGCTGAGAAAGAAGAATGACATGACCCAGCATCTGTTTCCTCCTCAGCTACTAACTGTAACCTCTAAGCCATTTTCTCTTTTTTCTCCATACCATGTTTTAAGTGATAAATTCTTGGCTTCATCCCATCAATAATGGCAGTAGAAAACTACAAGTCCAGCATACTCTCTCAGTCTGGCTGTTTAGGAACAATATACCCACACAGATGTCTAGTTAATTCAGACCAGCTCTCAAACGGAGCTTCTATCACCAAGAAATAGGCAAGCAAAAACAACTACTACAACAAATAGAGAAAACGATGACAGCTGAAACCAGATGAAGGGAGTCTGTGGAGAGAGAGGAGTGCGTCTTCATCTGGAGAGTCAGGAGAAGGAAAACGAAAGGGTTAAGCTTCAGGAATGTTCATGGAACGACGGAGCGGGCATGCCATTACTTATATAAGGGGTTTTCCCCCACAAACACTTAAAGTACAAACACGCCACAGTTCACTGGTGCATTACTGTATAGCTGAACAATTTCCTGTTAAGGATTCACTACGTATTGCTTCCCCTGGCCCATTATACACATCTCTTTGTCATGAGAAATAATCGTAATCATTAATCATCACTGCAGATCCAGAAGCACACCACTTCATTTGAGCAGTGTGTGAAATACTCTGAGGGGCGAACATCCAGAGAGGATCTAGATGTGATCTCCATGTGGAGAAGGTTGTGGAGACCAAAGCTGGGCTCTTCCTAATAGTTGATAAAGGAAGAGCTTTCACTGCGGTCAGGACAAACAGACAGTGTCTAATAGTGCTCATCAGTTTGACTAGAGCCTCCTCTCGCCAGCGAAGGCCAAACTCTCTCTCCCCAGAGCCATGAACATACACTTCTCACAGTCTTGTTTCAGACTTTACTGGTCTGTTTTCTCCTGCTTCGTAGAAATCACAGAAGAATAACATACAAGGGTTGGCTTTTAGGACAGTGCAGGTCATTTATTTTCTTCTTTTCCAGGCCTGCAGACTTAAAACATTCATATATTTATTTATTACTTAGTTTTTATGAACTTTTTGAAATATAATTCACACTGGGGTGGTTATGTTTATAAACAGTGTGCTATGGAATACATGTACTCGGAAACTGTATGAAATCCATTATGCATCCTGTAGTCTATACAAACTGGAACTGTGCTGGATGAAGAACGTAATCATTGTCTGACAAAATCATCAATTCTTCTCCATGCAACAAAACAGACTTGAAACATTAAACACTTCGAAGAGACCATTAAATAATCATCCAGTCTCATACATTAGTAAGGATCTACCAGCAACATGCAGGTATAATGCTGAATCCTAAAGGTGCTGTGTGCTGTGATTTATGTTCAATAATAATCTCTACTATACATATCTCAATGCTGGAAGGAAAAAGACCGGAGAAGAACTGAAAACAGCCATACACTTATTCTCAGTGTCCCAAGAAAACACCCCCCATCCTTCTCACATCCTAGAGTGGGGGATCTCCTGCAGCCCCAGGGGACTGGGCCCTGCCAACAATAACTCTGCTTTCCCCGACCATCTCGGACTTTCTCAGAAAGAGCCTGCTGCCTCCTAACAGTGCTGGGAGCAGATTTCAACCACCCACTCCTCCGTCCACCAACTCTCACTGAGACCTGCCAAACTCACCACACCGAGACTGACCCCCCCCCCCCCCTTCACGATAGAGCTTCTGAGAAAATCTAGGGAAATATTTTTGCAAAATGCTGTGCCATACTGGATATTTGATATGTTGAGTAATATTTAGGAAGAGATTACATTTGCCGTATGATTTTTAAGACTTTACAAGATTGTTGCACACAGTAAAAGTAAGTTTCAAAAGTAAAAGATGTTTCATTTCATATTAATGAGCAGGACAAAGCTTTGGAGAAAGAAAATTGTACATGTAAAAAATTGTACATGCAAATACATGTGATAGCGTAATTAGTGATATGCAAATTAAGAGCCTGTGTTATCTATGACATCAGTGATGGAAGGCCAGTGTATCCAACCCCTGGAGGAGGCGAAGGTGCACCCGCCTTCACCTCTCATCAGAGGTGGCAGGAATCAATTTGGTTAATTGTCTAATATGTAAATGTTGGGAGAGGTGGAGGGCGTGCGAGTGCGTGCGAGCGAATGCAACACAATGCTGCCCTTCAGCTGCTTCCGCTTCATTCATATGCACAGGTTTCCTGTGGGTCCCAATTACAATAACCTTTAATTGGACGATGTGCTTGGAGCAAGTCGTTAAAAGTTGACATGGCCGTGTGTTTGTGTGCGTTTGTGTGTGTGTGTGTGGTGTGTGTGTGTGCGCAGAGGGGGCCTCTATCATTTTACTTTCTAGTATGAGCACTACAATAAGCCAATGCCTCATTAGAAACGTTATGACTTGTGAGCGTGGCAATTAACCTGACGTTTGAGTCTTCAGACCTCTGGAAACCACAGGCTTTTGTTGAAGGCATCATGCCCAGTAATCAAAGACGTATCATAAAAGAACGTCTTGCCATAGATTGTTCTCCTCCAGTTCTTATTCCATGTGCCTCCATCACAATAGCACACAAAAACATCAATCAAAAGATTTGTTTCCTTTTTCCCCCCACTCAACTGGGTTAATTGAATTTGTATGTAAATGAGGAGTGTACATATTTAACATGTTCCTTGTGTAGCTCATTAACATACTGAGAGATTGGTATGCTCCAGGCAAGCGTTACCTAAAACAGTACATCAAGACAGGACAATTTGAATAAATTAGTTATTGAACTCGGTATTCCAATTATACAAATGGCACTGTGTTGTTAATTTAAAAAAAAAAGCATATGATTACAGTGAAAAAAAACTAAAGAGAGGCATGGAGATGCAGGAAGGCCTGTTTTAATTGCACCATCTGACATTTTAAAATTGTGACAATCACCTACAGCACAAATGTATTAATAATGAAACTCTGTACCTATGCTTGTCAATGTACTTCTGCTTCAGCGAAACTGAAACAGGAGGTGTTTTTTTTATGGTTTTATATCCATATAGCTGTGAATTCATGTATTTTTTTTTTCAAACAGATCTGAAACAAAGTTATTGTGCAGCAATGTTTGTTATGTCTTTCAGAGCTTAAGAAATGGGATTTCCTGGTTCTCAGCTATTATCTATTAATCTACACAGTTCATTAAAAAAGAACAGAATATATTCAGATAGACAGAGAACAGAACAGAAATAATACCTTTGAAAACAAGTTCAGTTCACATTGCAAGCAAACATAAAACAATTAATCTACAAATCTTTCCATTATATGTAATGCATATCTGATGGACTGTAATTTATTCTAAATTAGACTGTAATTTAGATCTTTCGACCACGGATAAATTAAATCCCCATCTAATATCTGGTATCAGTACAAAACTGCATCACTTTAACACTGGATATAATATCACATTTTCTTTCACAGACTTAAAATTTTGTCATAAAAAGCTTTCAGTGCATCTACCTTCTAGCACTGTTGCAGTTCAGGGGTCCGATTCAAACCCGGAAACTGACTTTACCTCAGTCTATCCTACTGTGCCAGCTGACCCCAAAAAACCCATCTTGTTCTCTTTGCCCTTTCATGACTTGGTACAGTCCAGCACCTACCCCTGCTCTCACAGGTTGGTGCATTCCAGCCGTTATGAGATCTAACCTCTGAAGGCAGCGTGCAACTTCCCATAAAATAAAACGGTTGCTAGTTGGTTCTTGATTCTCGTTTTTTGGTTAGGGCCCTTCTTGTGGTTTGTCATCTCTCATCCTCCTCCAGTTTCTCCTCCAGCAGGCTTTTCATGCTTAATCTGTGCCTCAGATGTGAGGTGGTCCAATTGGCTAGTTATTAAGGAAAACTGCCTCTCCAAGGAAAACCGATTTTGTGATCAAGTCTATATAAGTAACGCTGTTTTAGCACGTGTACCACTTTGCTAATATGGCCAGAATCTGCTTGTTTTCCCCAGAAGCCTCTTCATCTTCATATCTGCATGTTCTTCTTTATATTTCTTCTTATTTCTTCACATTTGCATGTTCATATTTGCTGTGCGAGTGGTGTACCTTTGGTTTGGCTTTAGGAGCTGGTTGTCTGCAAGTAAAAAATTAAAGCTAACTAAACAAACAACCAAAAAAGATGCACTTTGCTGTGACACCAATGAGAATGTGAATGTTGCTGGAATGTTTCCAATTATGGAAAAGACAAGAAGAAAAGCAAATAATTTCTTAAGGGCTTATATACAGCCATGGTCCTGAAGACACACTACTCTTTTTTAATCGTTTGATTCAACTTTTGCTTTTAAAAAATAGTACTTGCATTGTCTGCATTATCACTCCTAACGATCAGAATGCTAAAGAACTGGCCAGTGAAGACTTCATTAAAGAAAAGGTTCTGAGTTATGCAAATGCCCTTTTTATCAGTGTTGTGACAAGGGATGACCTACTGCGGTAGGCAGCTAAAGCCATGTACATATTGTGATGGCCTTTACAGAGGGCACTTCTGCACTGATGAGTTGCTCCCCGCTGGGTCACACACAGTGAGACCCAAGGAAGAGTCATTGACAAATTCCAAAGAGCACCCATTGACAATTTTTAGCCCTGTTGCTATGCCAACAGTGCACTTGTATACCTTGATTTAGCAGGCGCGGAAGGCGTGACTGATTGACTGTAATCACCTCTTGCAGCGGGAACAGTAGCTGCAGTGCTACACAAACGCATTCTGATTTGTGCCGGCGCACACCGACATTTACAGACTTACTGTCTCAAATCCACAGACGCTGTGCTGTGCCGCGAGCAGTCCTGTTTAGTTCCTGTGCTCCTCACTTAATGTCTCATCATGTTTAAATAAAAGCAGGTGATGGCACAGATCCACGTGCTGGGATGAAGTAGGAAAGCTGGCCCGGCGGGAGAGGACAGAGCAGGCATCTGCCTTAGGGTAGATCTATGAGGCCAGAAAACCTACCAGAGTCCTTTATGGAGGCAATGGTTTAGATACTGTTGGAATAAACAGACATCCTTCAGGAAACTGCTTTTGAAATTGTGCCTGATCTGTTTGCACATGGTTTTCTCTCTCTCTTCCTTCTCACTTCTTTAGAAAGATACTTTGCATCTAAATATAATAAAAAAAAAATAAATAAATAAAAATGAAAAATAATAATAATAATAACGTGCAAATCACACGTTGTGATCCGTTCTAACAGCCCAGGATCATACATGCCATTTGACTTATAAATTCCCTGGAGGGGCCAAACTCTGAGACTCTCCCATGCTGTAAGAGCCAGCAGAAAAAGAGCCCCAGTCCCTACATAATTACAGCAATTACAGCCCCCCAAACTGCATAATGATCCATGCAGCAGGAAGATCTCCAAATCATACATCAGCATGTTCATGGTTATGAGAAAGAGGTGGGGAGAGAGAGAGACAGAGAGAGAGAGAGAGAGAGAGAGAGAAAGAGGGCGGGAGAAAGACAGAAAGGGGGCATTGGAACATGTGAGAAATGCTTTCACAATGTAAAATTGGAGTTACACTCTAATGCAGAGGGCTCGGCCGTCAAGGCGGATAAACGTAAGTTAAGCGATTTGGTGCTTCAAGTCACTGGAGCAGTACAGCAGGAGAAAAAAGGCAAAAATCACTGGAATTATGGGCTCAAGGGAAACAGCCATTAACATGGCAACTGAGTGAGTGCAAGGGGAAGAGGATGTCAACAACTTTAAACTCCAAAGACCTGAGTTTAACTCCAGCATGCAACAGGTCTAAAAGAAGAAGATATGAATAATGTTTTGGATATATAACCCTAAATGGTACACCTCCCTTCCTGACTCTCACACTAATCACCACCTCCCTTCCTGACTCTCACACTAATCACCACCTCCCTGCCTGACTCTCGCACTAATCGCCACCTCCCTGCCTGACTCTCACACTAATTGCCACCTCCCTGCCTGACTCTTATACTAATCACCACCTCCCTGCCTGACCCTCACACTAATCACCACCTCCCTTAATGACTCTCATACTAATCACCACTTGGATATATAACCCTAAATGGCACACCTCCATGCCTGACTCTCACACTAATCACCACCTCCCTTCCTGACTCTCACACTAATCACCACCTCCCCGCCTGACCTTCACACTAATCACCATCTCTTTGCCTGACTCTCAGACTAATCACTACCACCCTGCCTGGCTCTCACACTAATTACCATTTCCCTGACTGACTCTCACACTAATCACCATGGCTCTGATATACACAGCATAATAGACAAAACATTATACAATATGCTAAACAATATTGCAAGACAGATACAAGTACCATTGCACTCAATGCAACATACTGAAAGAAGAGAAACTGAAAGGTCCGGTGTGGTTGCAGATCAGCAGCACGCGCTGAGATCGAACATCCACTCCCCACTTTCACGCCTCATGCCCCACATCTGCATGCACCTCCATGCCCCACGTCCACGCCCCACGTCCAACATCCACGCCCCACCTCCACGCCCCATGTCCACGGCCCACGTCCACGGCCCACCTCCACGCCCCACGTCCTGCCCCTGCACTGCATAAAAGAGCCATGCCTCTGGGCATTTAACATCAGCCTTGGCCTCAGTCCTGCCGTGATTACAGCTAATAAGGCACACAGATGTTGATCACGGTAGCAGGCATTCTTTGAGCCAAGGCATGTACAGGCATAACGTGCCTGAAAGAGAGAGGGAAGAGAAAGAAAAGAATGGCTATTGGCACCAGGCTCCCAGCCTGCTGTTTTATGTGGGTGTGAGTGTGAGTGAGAGCAACCATTGTGTTACACAGCCTATTGTATTAACATAGCAAACACATGTGAAACATGTTTGCAAACTTTAACTCTTAAAGTCCCACTAATATAGCAACTTTTCCTATATAGCCTAATTACAGATTGATAATAGACATGATTATAATCAGTCCTAACACTGCACCTCATGGTCAGCATAGGAAACCCAGAGCTAAAGCAAAGTCCATTCTAATTAGAGGATATGCTTCTACAAAGTGAGCAAAATTAAGAACAATAAGTCACTGAAGATGAGAAATGAACTGCCAGCTGCCCACCGTGTCACAGGAAGTAGACAAGAATACCATGTGTCTTCCTGCATGCTATATAT
>JAOXYF010000005.1:17566701-17583259 GCA_028565775.1 Sternarchorhynchus goeldii | reverse complement strand
CTCCCCTCTAACTACAACTCACCTCTCCCCTCTAAATACAGCTCACCTCTCCCCTCTAACTACAACTCACCTCTCCCCTCTAAATACAGCTCACCTCTCCCCTCTAACTACAACTCACCTCTCCCCTCTAAATACAGCTCACCTCTCCCCTCTAACTACAACTCACCTCTCCCTGCTAACTGCAGCTCACCTCTCCCCTCTAACTACAGCTCACCTCTCCCTTCTAACATCAGCTCAGCTCTCTCTTCTATAGATCTCCTAGGAGTGTCTGTTCTATGCTTTGTGTATGTGTGTGAGTGTGTGTGTGTGTGTGTGGTTGAGTGGCATATAACGGCTCTCACAATTTTAAAAGAACAACATCAGTGGTTGAGCAAAATTAGAACAACTTCACACAGACATGCACACACACACACACACACACACACACACGCCTCTTGAGAGTGGTTAGGTTTCAGAGGCTGTTACAGGCTTTTCCTGTGGATCTAATACAGACTCAGCCCCCATCTTTCACTGCTGGCCCAGACCGTTCCATGTGTGTTACACGCACACACACACACACACACACACACACATACACATACACACACACATAGCATACAACAGACAGTCAGGTACACACAGTCATTTACAGGTCAGAGGTGAGAGGCCCTTAGGAAGGCACAGGTAAGTTAGATAGGGAGAGAGACAGGAAGAGAGAAATAGAGAGAGAGAGAGAGACAGAGAGGGAGAGGGAGCATTAACCTATAGGATATCACCAGTTCATTATTCATGGAAGTGCAGGAGAAACAGACCTGCCATTGTGCCACGGTGAACAATTCATTCAAGGTCATGTTTAAGAAAAGCAGAAGGAAGTGGACATAAACTGCAGACGGTAGTATAAAGAGTCAGTAGCAGTTCAGCACTCAGTGGTGTTCAGCAGTTACATATAGTCCCTCTCACCTCAGCACTGCTTAAACAAAACTCTACCCAGTAATAAAACAGCTGAAAGGAAGCCCACAATAATCCACTGTAAGAGCAGAGAAGTGAGATTTTCTATAGCACTGCTGATTATTTCATCAATGTGCAGATCCTAAAAACACAGAAACATGGACACACACGCAAGCAGGGCATAAACACACACATGCATAAACATCTACGCACACATGCGCGTACACACACATGCACACACAGCTGTTTTAGTTGTTGAAGTGCTCTGATTGCTTCCTATCTGTTGATCTGTGTTTGAGCATTTCCTCGTTATATGTGAGGACTCAATATGTTGTTTAAACCATTTAAGGAAAATTTCATTCACAAAAGAAAATTCATCCTTGCTGAACCCCCCCCCCCCCACACACACACACACTCACTGAAAATGGGTTTACAGACATGCACACACACCTAAAATGGGGAAAGGGGACAAGGGAAAATGCTAAATGCAAACAATTACCTCTGTACATAACACTGAAAACCATTCGCACTACTTGGCAGGAGAGTGTGGAGTCTGTGGAGAGTGTGGAGACTGTGTGTGGAGTCTGTGGAGAGTGTGTGGAGTCTGCGGAGAGTGTGGAGTCTGTGGAGAGTGCGTAGAGTGGAGTCTGTGGATAGTGTGTGTGTGAAGTCTGTGGAGAGTATGTGTGGTGCAAGTTTCAACATGAGACGGAAAGCAGGGCTGGAGAGAAGGTCAGATTGACAGGGCAGTGTGGCTCACAAGGCTGTGGGAACAGAGAGCTGCCCAGTCACAACCTTCATCACTCATCACCAGAAAAAGAGCCAGGATTACACACACAAACACACACACACACACACACACACACACACAGACACACAGACACACACAAAAACATAATTACAAAAACACTGACTAACTCCTCTCTCTCTCTCCTCAGAGCACCAGAGCAACAGAGAACATTATCCGTCTGTCACTGGCCTTATCCAGTCACAGACGTAATCAGCATGGAGGAGACTATGACAGAGCAGTTCTGGCTCCTCCTCTCGCTCAGCTGTAGAACTCCTGCCATGAGTTGTGGCCTGAGGATGGAGTGGGACAAAGAGATGGTCAAAGATGTTTCCGGAAAGAAAGCAGAGCTCTCGCTCTCAGCAGTGTTAATCCCCACAAGTCCTACTGCTATTTTAAACTCTGGTTATGCTGAGAATGACTGACCACCACTTAGTCACAGTGGACTCCCAGCAGTAGCTTACATATATGCGTGTGTGTGTGTGTGTGTGTGTGTGTGTGTGTGCACGTTCATGCGTGTGTACTCCAACAGTGGTTATCCACTCTCACACTGCTGTGGGCAAGGTGAAGGTGGAGTGTGAACAGATGGGTATTTGTATAATTAGCTCTCTGTGAATCAGGTGCAGATACAGGTAGAGTGCCATTCTTCTTCAAAGCAATTATGAGAAATAAAAGCATGGAGTTTAATAGATATGCAGTTTAATGTCATTCCAGAGTAACTCTTTAATGAGGGTAATGATAGTGGGGTCAGAATGGCATTGAAATACTTGGCATGTCAAGGCACAGCTGAAGTCCACATGCTTGGGTCTGGCGCGCGCACACACACACACACACACACACACACACACACACACACACACACGCACGCACGCACGCACGCACGCACACACAGAACGGTCCTTTAGTTAGGCCCGTGGATGGCGGAATGTGAGTGTGTCCAGGTGCAGACTGAAAAGAGTTGAGGGACTTTCCCTCAGATCCATGCCCCAACACACCCATGACTCAACACCCTCACACTTCACAGAACGAGAGAGAGAAGGACAGAGAACTAACTCATAACATGTGAAAATCCCTAATCAACAGTGTCTAATTTTACTCACAAGTCACTGACAACTGCCTTGTGTGGGAAAGAGGGATGCAGAGGAAGTGCCGAAAACCTCCGCGATGATTATTTATGAATATTCCCTCATAATTCACACTCCAAATATCACTGTTTCACAAGGTTAATAACCAACTGCATGAATGGGGCCTTGTGTCTCTGAAAGCACACATCCTGTTGATCATCAGCAGCTCACGGCAGTGCATGATACAGAGAGCAGACAGTACACACACACACACACACACACACACACACACACACACATATGAGTGCACTCGTTCTCATTTTGTGAAGAATTTCTAGTACATCTAACATCACTGTGCAATATTTCCACTGACAATTTGTATGATCTCAATTCCTTTTCAGGTTTGTTATACAAGTGAATCGCTCCATGAGAATCACATGGCTTTGATTTTTTCACATAAAGAAAGAAAATTATTCAGTATGTTTTGCCTGATAGTCGGAGACCATCGGCCACCCCAGGAGGACTGGTTTTGTTGTGCAACATCAAAAAAAAAATAATTAGATGTCTTTTATTTCCTTAACAGTGAGAGAGAACTGAAGTAACCCAAAGAGGGCAGCGTCTCTGATGCTCTGAAGCTTACACAGCAGGGCAGAAGCAGACCTGGTCCCTGGCACTCTCACAGCTCTGGGTGGAGGAATGTGCACAGCTCAGCTCAACTCTCCTGGGTTGGGCTACTGGACTAGGGAGGGCTGGGTGGGTTTAGAACAGAGTGGGCGGGACCAAGATGGGCCGGGTGAGATTAGGCAGGAGAGGGCGGGACTGAGGGTGGGTTGGGCCATCTGAGGTGGGTTGGGCTAGAGTTGGTTAGGGTTGCTGGGGCTACACAGGGCTAGCAGTGGAAAACAGCTGCACCAGAACTGGTCACCAAAACCACTCGTTACTGAACTGGATTCTCAGAGCTCAACAAGCCTTTTAAAGAGTTCACATTCCCTCTGCTTAGTTTCCAGGCGCCGGTTCTGATGCAGGGAACCACACAGTCACAAGAGCAAGCCCCCAAACCACCCTGGAGACATGGGTGAGGATGGGGAAGCACCATGGCCGAAATGGAGGAGGGTGTGTTCAGCTATAGGGTACACTTAAAAAAAGGATATCAAAATAAATATTTTGATATTTTGAATAACAATATCAAAATAAATATTACTGATCTGGTAGCGGTTCCTGTAATGAAATACTATAGATGCATCAAAAGAATGTTCCATCAAAGTTGAGAAAAATCTTATCTGAATAAAATGAGAGAATGATACATATTTCCATTTAAACCAATATATACACATATAATTGAATATGAACTTTTGTCTCCTTGAACTTTGTCTAGGCCAGCACCACAACCCGAAGAACCACACGCTTTAATGATCTTTGCAGCTGGTTGCCATCTTAAGACCTTCACGTGCATGAAAAGAGTCTTTGTATCATCTCTGCTGTGTTGTGCATCTGTGCGTGTACGTGAGCACGTGTGAGACAGAGACAGATATCATTCTGAGAGTATGTGCAAGTGTAGTCTTCAGTGGGTCCACGTGAACGTGAGTGTGCAGTGAGTGAGTGTGGGGGGAGAGAGAGAGGCAGGCAGCTGTGATGCAGTCAGACAACGGGGTTTCATGACCGGCTGTTTGGCCCGAGCGCTGCGGGATTAGTGAACTCACAGGCAGATCTCAGAGAGACTAGAGGCATGGTCCCTGGGCGGAGAGATCGGCACTAAGCCATACGCGCGAGGCTGCCCACCACCACCGATAAACGGCTGAAGAAATAAACAAAGCTGATTTTCCACCTCCGGAATTCTTAGAAACTTGTTCCCGGCAGATAAGTCTGAAACCCAGCAGTGACTGTAGTACAGCAGTGACTGTAGTAACAGCAGTGACTGTAGTACCAGCAGTGGCTGTAGTAGTTTGCATGTCCTTTGTTAATATTGCACAGCTCAAAGCCACAGTAAGTGAACAGGTAAAGAGGAGTTGCAGTACTAGCCCACAGCATGACCGTAGCTAGGACTGTTAAACCCAGGGACGGCAGACCTGCGTAGCTTGGTACAATGATCCCTTTCACAGACCACTCTGAGGGTGGTCCTCATAGACAGATCATATCAAACTCACCTTTGCCACATTTAGAAGAGAAATATCCCACCGGTCGCTATGGTAACGGCCATCCACCCCCCCCCCCTCCCCAAACACTCCACCCACCCACATTTCCATCCCCACACGTGTACTGAGAAACATGGGCTAACAGGTGGGTCGACCTGGGCAGGTGCTCTGAGCTGGGCGATACAGCAGAAAGAGCAGAGGGAATTTACTCCAAGACAGCAGGGTCATGGGAAAGAGAGCTGTGTGAAGAGAACAGAGCACTCGAAGAAAAACCAGAGCGGCTGGGGAACAGAGTGCGGGCTGTGCGAGCGAGACTACAATGGCTCCTTCAAAGCCGCCCACCAATCAACTGCCTCGCGGGAGAGCTGATGACCGGCCACTTTCGCAAAGGTCAGGTCTATATAAGCATGAATCACACAGACTCGTGCCCACACACGCACATACACGCACGTGCTGTCATGCGTGCACACACACTTGTGTGCTCTTTCATCTTTCAGACAGGAAGTGGCGTCACTCTACGCACTTTAACTGAAAGGAGCGGTGTGAATTGCACAGTCACTACTAAGCTGGTCTATTATGAGGTTGAGCGAAATTGCTCCTTACCTCATGTTTTCACCTCCAGCTCTTTACCTCACATTTTCACCTCTAGCTCTTTACCTCATGTTTTCACCTCCAGCTCTTTACCTCACATTTTCACCTCCAGCTCTTTACCTCACATTTTCACCTCCATCTCTTTACCTCACATTTTCACCTCCAGCTCTTTACCTCACATTTTCACCTCCAGCTCTTTACCTCACGTTTTCACCTCCAGCTCCTTACCTCACATTTTCACCTCCAGCTCTTTACCTCACGTTTTCACCTCCAGCTCCTTGCCTCACGTTTTCACCTCCAGCCCTGCCGACGTGTTTGTTGATGTCTGTTTCTGCACCTGAGACTGGGTTCATATTTAATATCCAAGAGCATTCAAGGCTTAAGCATTTTGAAAATAACAGAGGGGGGAGACTAAAGCCAAGAGAAACTCAAACTACTTACACTGTTCGTCTTGTTTTGGGGGTCAAACAGTAATTTATTCTCAACTGAGTTGAAAGAGTTCTGCCTTCGTTTTGCGTTACTCATCTGATTTCATTCATTCATTTGACTTGATGGAGCAGAGCGTTTCTTCCTGAACGTGAACTGTCCACCTCTGCCATTCATTAAAGTGGTATGGTTATACCTTGAATGTAAAAAGACCTCAAAAATCAAAGCTCATTTGCAGATATGATATCTGTAAGTGTGGAATTTCACCGACATGAAAGCCGTATGTTGGCTGGCCGACTGATAACATGCAGGTTAATGCATATTAGTTCGTACACGTGTGTATGTGCGCGTTTGTTTAGAGGAGATGGGAGCGCGGTTTTCCCTGCGTATGTGGGGTTGGTTGGTTAAAGGATGTGTATTTTTATTTGAAGCCGGTGCCCAAGAAAAACACTCAGGCATCATTCGTCGTGCGGACCCACACTGACCGGCCGGCCTGCTTTATGTAGAACATACTTCAGTGGGAAGAAGGGAGGAACGGAGAGCGGTGAAAACTAAACAAAAAACCGAAGTATCAATAATCGCGCATGACAACGGCGACCGATTGTAAATGGAATGTTTGGAAGACGAATGTGCGCGTAGGAGCCGCGAAGAACTTTGCGGGGCACATTTCACCGGGGCACATTTCACCGGAGCACATTTCACCGGAGGCCGCCACAGCTGCTGCTGCCAAGAGCCGCATTCCACCCCAGCCTGGGACGCGTTAGTGTCCACACGCACGCGGCGCACCACGGCAATTTTCATCATACATCATAAACATCCCTCTCCCGGGGCTGCACGGATTTCAAGAGCGGCATGCGTGTTTCGACCATCCATCAAGCCAGCGCCTGCCAAAGCAAACTCAAGACATGCCCCCCTTAAAAAAGCCCCAGCCCCCAAAACCCGTTTGATCAATCCGTGGAAAAAGACGTTAATACTTTTTTATCCATCAGTGAGATGTTTCTTATTAGTAAGTGCACGAGCACAAACTAGTTTTCACAAAACAACCTTGACCTGAAGAGGTATTATGGTAATTCAAAGTAATCCAGAAAAAAAACGTTGCTAGGACCTGTAGAAGTATTAAGGTGATTCAAAATAGTTTTCAAAAAACGTCAACCTTTGAACATTGCTAGATTGATTAATGAAACCTTTCCTGAACACCAGCAGAGCATGCCAGCGTGAGAGTGCTGAAGGCGGTAGAAGACACACTTCAGGCTTGCCATCAGTGATGGGGACCACAGGAGCCTTTCCATACCATGACTTTCCCAACGCTAGAAAGCATGATTTAATAGTGCACAGAGGTCTCCAACATCGTTCCCATCACCAGTAAACTGCATGTGCTATGAAAAAAAAGAAAAAAAACCAATACACGTCGACTGTGTGTGTGTGTGTTTGTGTGTTTGTGCGTGTGGTCAAGGTCCATTAAACCAAGCCCAATTAGAGAAAGAGCTGAGTACGATAACAGAGGGACATGCTTCAGCTGCTATCAATGTGAGGGATCAGAGGAGAGGGCCGTCCCTCTATCAAACCCCCCACCCCCACCCCCCCCATCCCTTAACCGGCTGTGATATGGATCTCAGGGGTGTTGGGATATACATACAAACACTATCATCCTCCATTACAGTGATTAATAGCAGTAATATCTGAAAGTGCTGCTCATTATATTCTATAGATTGGATCATGTGATCCAGGTAAATGCAGTTGGTTAAAAAAAAGAAACAAAACTCCCTCATGCAATTATATCAACTAGCAGAAGCCCAGGCCAGATCTACTGTTTACTGTGCCAGCTGAATCCTGCCAGTGCCCTAGAAAAGCAAACTGCATTTTCACGAACCTCTGTGTTAACTTGTAAGACAACATAACACGAGAGATGCAATTCTCTGTATTTTAGCAGTTGTTTTAATGCAGTGCCTGATGCTTGAAACTCGCTTTCAAGTCACGATAGAATTTGACTGAAACAAATGGACACTCAAACAGCATTCTGTAAAGATACACACAAGATCATGAGAGTCATTGTGCCTGCAGCATGAAGTCCACACCATTCAGTCACCATTCAGAAAACGCCTATAGTCAGTAATGCAAGCTAAGGCCCAATTAAGTTCTAAAACCAATTAGTGACTGTTAATTAAGCAATTGGGAGATTGAGAGCCTTTAAGCCTAAGAGCTATAGTACATAGCTTTTAATGGGCTCATGTACAACTACACAAGAACAGTACCTCCACATGACCTAAAAGTGAGTTTTGTTTAACAAGTGATAAATGTCACTGAAGATATATGGAAGATACTGAAGACATAACATGATGTTCAAGAACACATGTACATATTCACTGTTCTACTGACACAGTAGAGTGTCATGACCTCTGGCTGTTAAGACGTGATACTTATTGTTCCTGGATAATCTCAAACATGAGTGTCCCAGCAGTGAAATTCCAGGCCAGTACTCAGTCATAGCAGGTCACAAACGAGCTGTTTCCAGAAACTATAGACAATGGTCATATCTCATGCAAATGTTCTGACTGAGTTTCACCTTCTCCAGAAATAACACGCACTCAACACACAGGTGCTGGACGGAACTGAAGTGCGCTCTTTGGAGTGCGGAGAGAGGAAAATGAGAAACACACAATTCCTTCACCGTCACTCTAAGTGTTCTGCAGAGTGCAGACTTTCAGCATCCTGAGAGACTCTCCACCCACTCCACTCCACCCACATGCTCGAATTAATCAGCTGTAGGTAACAGGCGCTATGGCAGATGTTCTGGAGACCTGCCTCTCTGTCACTCGTCTCTCTGCCCGTTCGTGGCTCTTATTTCAGCTCTGTCATCTGTGACTTTCGTTAGCAGCCTCGGCCCTGAGAAAAGCCAGCCCGCTGATGGTCTACCAGAGTTCTCATGGAAAACTGGAATTCCACCAATGCAACGCAACAGACATTTGGTGAAATGATCCAGGCATGCCATATTTGTGATTCAGAATGAGTAGCCAAATTAGATTTTGCAGATTTTGGGGACTTTCTTTCCTGCTCTGCATATGTGTGGTTGTGTGTAACTGGGTTTCACGTGCTCCCAGAGGCATTATTTCCATCCACTCTGAACCATGTGGAACCGCTTAAACGTACACGCGCACGCTCACACACATCCGTGCACGCACACACACACACACACACACAAAAAAAATCCGGCCAATCTCCAACTGTCACAGGACATTTATCTTCATCCCCATCTCAAGTGCAATATACAGTGATTGCTTTCACAGATGTGCACTATACTAACAAAGCCGACAGCAACCTCCATCAGATCTCATGCTCTCTCGCTCTCTCTCACTTTCTTGCTTGTTTTCTCTAAATATCACTCGCAACAAACCTTCTAAATCACTCAGAACATGAACACAGACTGCAGATACAATATGGTTTTAGCTCATAGAAAGATGACTTTTACTCCGTTACCACATGCTGCAAATAAGTGGCATAACTAAACGCAGAAAAAACTAATGTTGTAATGGCTAGACTTCTGCAAACAAACAGTATGGTGTAAGTCATTAAAAACACTTAGTTCAGGTGCTGAACAACCACACTGAATATTCCTGTTCAATAACTCACTAAGGAGGGATTTAATAAGACAAAATGAGCAACAGTAGGGCACATTATAAGGAAAAAGTAAAGATTAAGGAGAGGAGAGGAGAGGAGAGGAGAGGAGAGGAGAGGAGAGGAGAGGAAAGGAGAGGAGAGGAGAGGAGAGGAGAGGAGAGGAGAGGAGAGGACCCCAGCTTCTAACACAGAAACAGCTGTTGTATTTTCATTGAGCCATGAACTGCCACTCTGACTTGTTTAATCACATGAGAAGCTCACTGTAAGTGCTGACAGCCTTGGCTTCCACACATAGTTTTTTAAATCTGGTTTAGCTGTATGTAGGTATCTAAAGTATACATAGAACACGCCTGAGAGAAGCAAATGAAATAGACTATTTAATAGAGTTTAAATGAAAAAAGTAAAAAAAATCTTTACATTAAGATTTCTTAACTAACATTATTTATGGCATTGATTAAACTTCAGGATTAATAGACCATAAGGAATATGAACACTAATTAAAACCATTACTGTAACAGTGTCCCGCAATGACACATGAAAGCACATTCTGTAACATAAAGACAGGTTGGGCGGAGTCTGCATGAAATAATAATAATAATAATAATAATAATAATAATATTAATAACAGTTTCCCAGCTATAAATTACTTCCAGTTTTATGGATAAGAGTAGTTTCACAATGCAGATTAAATGAAACTTGCAGAATCTGATTAAAGTGTCACCACTGTAAAACAGTGATTGGTTAGAGAACTGAAACCTGGGTTCATGGAGGAGGGCTCTTCTGGAAAATGAAATGAATAACAGTGAAACAGACTGTCCAAAATGTTCTTCAAGGGTAAGGATAAAAGTTTTTAATGTTTAATTTGATATCAAAGGTAAATGTAACTTGTTTATCAAAAGTTATTCAATTCTTTTTCAAACATACATTCATGAATACTGTATAACAGAAAATGTACTGGACTGAAAAATCTCAAAAGTTCATTCCTTCCAAAATTTAGTGCAGAGAAAAAATAACTTATTTAAGAAATACACATTTTAATAAAGCTGGCCCTATAGCTGCTTTTGAAAAGCTGCTTTTAATATGACCTTTTGAGCAGATTTGCCTATAAAAGATTATTCCAGACATGATCAGCATGGTAATAAATTAGACCACATGGTTTTAAATTTTTGCCATTGTGTCTTGGTGTGATTACATTTAAATTTACATTTACAGCATTTGGCAGATGCCCTTCTCTAGAGAAACGTACATAAGTAATTTGTAGTTTGTATCAAAAATATATCTGCTTTCAAATTTGGTTGAATCAAATATTAAATATGGTCTATATCAAACATGGTTAAATGCACATTGCTAACATACCAAGTGAACTAATACCCAGCAGTGGTGAGAAGTGTGAATGATCGAGGGGTGGGTACTTCATATCGTTCTGACTGCTGATGGCCTTTTGAGCCCAGCAGCCCTGACCCCCCCCCCACTCTGACTCCACCCCTGCACATATACTGGCTTAAATTTTGCATAAATATCAGTGGCATCAGTGGCAAGACTGCTACAAGTGTAACAGTAAATTAACCATTCGTTATAAAATCATGTTCTACTCTGCAATATACGCAGAGAACAAAAATTAATATTCATTTCAATTTCTGACACCTTGAACAAAATGCTACAAAAAAAATGTCTTTATTTACCAAAAGAAAAACTCTTTAGTAAAGTTTTAGACAATATTCACCCGATACACATAAACTGCAAAATGTCTTAACCCTATTTTTGCATAACCGTAAGCACAGCTTTCATCACAAGCACAATTTACCTTATTTTGTCATACAGAAAGTATTGCCATTTGAAACCCCAATCTTCTTTCAACACAGTGAAATAGCACACAGGTGTCATGGTTTAAACACAACTGATTATACATTTAACATGCTTAACTGTTCTATAACTGCATTCAACCAATGATAAACCAAATAGTTTGAATTCAAACAGACACATAACAAATTAAAGGAAAACCTTGAATGTAAGGTTGGTTAATAGTGACAGTGCTTCTAGATAGGAATGTACTGTATGATACAGTCACCATGGTTGCAGTATGTATAAAAACGCTGAGCAGTTGCAGTTGAACTGATTACTGACTACTGACTGCGTTTATCTGCATTTATATTCATGGGGAAGGCAAGGCTAAACAGTTTTAAATGCATATTCAGTAGCTATAATGATTGTGCATTAGTTCGATGTGTAGATCACTGCAAATCCATATAAAGGATTTCTGAGTGATCATCTTTATGCTATGATGATAGATTTATAACAGTATTCTCTTCTAGGGTGACAATGTCACCATCCCCAAGACAGGAGTGGTCACTGACTGATTTGATGAGAAAAATAATTGTGTAAATCACATGCTATGGCCTCTGATTCACCAGATTTTGTCCAGATTTTTCATGTGGTAGACAATGCTTCGTACCACCATCATCAAAATGGCAAATGACTGGAACTACTTTAGAATTTGTAGAATCTATGTTCATGAGTATTGAAATGATTTCTGGTGGCTTATGATGGTCTAACACTTTACTAGCGTGTGCACTGTTTTTTTTCCATAGGTGTGTTCCATTTGGTGAAATGGAAACCAACATTTAAGCATCCAAGGGTCTGAGGAAACTAATATAACACCTCTAACGACATTTCTCAGTATTCTTTTGGAAGCTTTAATTGGACAAGAACATAGAAAGCATAAACAACCAGAACATCCTGCTTACATTAACATTTCGAACAATGTTCTAACAACGGACCATTTCTACCAACTAATAATACATTTTCTATGTGGACAACAAAGTGCTTTTGTAAAACACTCTGGATAAGATGTTAAATGCCATACATGTAAACTTAAACAACATTGGGTTTCATGGTAGTAATCATGTCTACGAATAGTTCTGTTACACTCCACATTTCTCAAATGTATTCCTTCAACCTTTTTAACATTAATGAGAAATACTCATGTGGAAAACATCTCATGTGATGTAGATGAAGACATTTGGTCTGCTCAAGACCAGAGGCTGGATAATGTGACTAGGTCATTTTTTTAACCTTTCTATAGATTCTAACTAGGAACTTTTCCTATTGAAATGTGTACCCTTCCCAAAAGCTAATTTCCAACAACAAAACAATATTCCTACACTTCATAGTTACATTATAGTACATAACACCAAACAAGCAAATGCCCTGAATCAAATGGCCATTTCATTAGTGTAGTAAGAAGGGGGGTGGTGATTAGGGAGAGATGTAGGGAGAGAGAGAGAGAAAGGTGAGAAAGACTTCCAGAAACCTACTAAAAAAATGTCTTCCTCAAAAGCCTAAAAAGGTTACCCATGCCATCAGAGGTCTGAACAGCCAGAAAAAACAGCTGTTGAACCACTAAAGGAAAATTATCTACACTGGATATGACTGCTGCCATGTGTTCTTATTCACAAAACTGCTGATCAGGGCTTTCGTTCAAGGCACATACCATCACTAAAATGCTAAAATGCATAAATATTCCACCAGTTGCAGCAAAAATAGAATGCACCACAAAGTCCCTAGCATTGACTTAACACCCAGTGCTACATTATGTGTTTAAAGCCAGCTGGACTCAGATGAATGCTGAAAGAGTTGATGCAACATTGAGGAAGTTTCCTATGTTCTGTTACGAGCCATTGTGTTGTTATGCTCCTCTTACGTCAGGTAAATGCAGGGCATGTGCGAAGCAGAAAGGTGACAGTCTAACTCCCTGACAAGAGAAGTAAAGGTGGGAAAGTGAGTTCCAGATGATAACACTGTCAATGCCAGCATCCACACTGTGCCACTGCTACTTTCTACACGCTATGATTTATGGGTAGTAATTACTTCACTGCCAGTGACATCATCTCAGCATGTTTCCTGTGCAGAAGTGACTAATTAATTGTGCTGCCTTCAGTTGCCTGTAAAGCCTGTTTTTATACTTATTTTCAGCAAAGACAAGGAGCTGAGGCGTGTCAAAACAAGGTAACGCAGCTTTCTCTGAAGCAACTACTGTACACTGTCTCGCAAACATCATAAAACACTGCATGTGTGTGTGTTTGCGCGCAGACAGACACACCGACACACAAACGCACAGAATTATCACATTAATAAAGACCCCTGCAGGGCCGTGCAATTCCAATTAATTCCATTCATGTGTAACCATTTTTACAAATTATTAAATATTACTATCTAAATACTACTGTGTTTTACAAGCTGTATTTGGTACAGCAAGAACACAATAACAGGTTTTTCTTAATAAAGATATTTTGGTGCATCCTTTTCCCCCACACACTCATCCCAATTGGATCATACATTGGAATATATAGACATGTTCCTCGGGAAACAAATAGGTGGTTACTAAGAAAATAAAACGACAGGAACATGGTCGGCGTCATCTCCAGCGTGGCACTGTGAGTGGAGATTAGACTACCGAACGGCTACTATTGGCTTTTGATGACATCATGGTATTACACATCCAATCCTAAACTGAGATCGTCATGGCTGCAAGAAAAATACATAAAAAAAGTCCGTTCATAAAGTTAAGGAGAAATGAAGAGCCTAAGAACCCGACGATGTCGCTTCCTGTTCAGGTGCCCAGAACAAAAGGCCGCTGTCCAGCATCGGTTTTGCTGAAAAGACTACAAACCCAAAATCCTTTATAAAAGGTGCTTTAATGTCGTATATGGTGATAGGACAATTCCGGAATGATATCATACTAAGTTCCCAATTAAACATGTGGTTCACCTGAAAAAGAACATTAGGCCACGAGGTGCTTACTTTTTAAAACAGAGCGCATTTCATCGCTTCATCCAAAAGGTGTAAGTTTCACAATCGCACGAGGGAGTATACAATTGTTCTACCAAAAATAATATGCTAATTTATACATTTATATGAAAAAGAACATACCTCAACAATTGTGCGAATCCACAGAAATAAATAAGAAAAAGTGGGCAGATTTCGGTTATTTGGGCTTTGTTGTAAAATCCATGAAAGAACCTATAGCATAGTTTTGAAGTTTTGAGACTTGATTGTCCAGTATACAAGATGTTGGTGTGTTATACCGATAAAGCTGAAAGAAAAACAATCAACACTACCTGTTGCTCCAGCAGGTTTTTTAAGATAAAGAGAAAACGTCATAACAAATTACTTATTTAAAATGTTAGGAAATGTTTTGCGTCTAGATTGGGCCTAAAATATGGATTATGTAATGTATCTTAAAAATGCATGGAACAGCGTTTAAATAAGAGAACGGACGTCCAAGCGTGCAGACAAATCTTCGTGAGGGTCCCGTGAAATTGACGTGCGCCATGCGATGCTATTTATCTAATTCACATGGCGCTTTGGTTTGAACTAAAGTCAAGGTTTTATACCTTTTTGTGTGTTCTATTGTTATTCCTTTACTACAGACTCCAGGTTTGCGTGTAGCCGGTGACTTGGTCACTTCAGAAAGCCACTTCCTGAACAAAGGAATTATCTCCGCTTTGTGCGCAACTTTAGGAGCTGGTGCACCATCCTCGAAAAAGTTCCTGTAACATCCTGTAACATTTTTTTCCGGAGACAAACTGCCGTCATGCTGTATCGCAAAAAAAGTAAATAATCCCCTTTTTCACGGACCTAGTTTGCCGTCCCAGCTCAAATGCGTGTATAGCAAACTTCCAGTGTTATGATGTTTCCTTGTATTGTAAAGATAGGTCTTTGTCTGCACGTGCGAATGCAGCATTTTGGCCGCGCCTTTTTCGTCTGGGACCCCGCCCTCTGGCACTACACGACCGAAGTGAAATCTATTCAGACTGAAAACCATACCTACAACTGAATGTGAATTTAATTTCATTATTAAGTCAGGACATGTGGATTATATACAGTAAACATTATGCTTAAAATGTTGTGATTATGGTATTAAGATGAATAATCATTTTCACTGACTTTTGGGTGGAAAGAACGAAAGAAAGAAAGAAAGAAAGAAAGAAAGAAAGAAAGAAAGAAAGAAAGAAAGAATATATTAGTCATTACAATGCCATCACTGAATCTTATAATTGAATGGCAGGTGGAAAACCCTAAATAAATAAATGAGAATAAATGAAACAGACTTTGCTGTGCCTGTGATCCATTGGTTGTATCACCTCCCTCTGCATACTGTGAATCACAAAAGGAAATTTTTGATAAACAACCAGGTGGCTTAATACACAGCACAGCACAAGGAGACTCAGGATGACCAGTATAGAGTACAGAGCTAAACAGCAAGAGAATCTAAGTGATTATCATTCTTTTTTTCCAGGAATGGATAACAAAACACTTTCATGCCCTTGTTTGGGGGTAGACAGATATTATAAAAATATCTCCAACCTCCCCTTCATTCTCTTGCTTCAAACTAGATGGAGACCCAGAAGAAATTTTAGCAGTCATTTCCCCTGGAGCCCCCCCTCCCCAAATAAATAAATAAATAAATAAATAAATGAAATAAAAACACCCCCCCTCATATCTTACCTCCTGGTCGAGACAGTCTTGTGTGTCTGACACTCCTCCCCCGCGGTGATGCGTCTGGGCTTCTCATGGCCTCTACAAACACTACCCTGCTGCCTGCTCTAATGACTATGGCTGATTACTCAAAGTATTATTAGAAATGCTATCAGCATCACAGCAAAATGGTCTGTTCACATGTCTGCCTGCCATCACGCAGATGTTTAATTGCAGGCTTGTAGCTGAATGATTGCTTTGTGAATGTGATTTTTTAAAACAAGCCTCTGAAATCAAATATCTGTTTATCTATGCATGTATGATGACCCCGTCTTGTGGATGGTCACTAGTTGTTTTCTAACACCTTAGCAGATGACTCTTACCCTTTAATATTATTTAGTACATAATATTTACATTCATTCAAGAAGCCAGTGGAGATATTCAGACTGCAGGAGCCAACGCTGTGTTAATGGTTTAGATCCACTAGTTTAGATCCAAAGCAAGTCCATACCCCCCCCCCCCCACCCTCCTTTAAATGA
>JAOXYF010000005.1:17553238-17566654 GCA_028565775.1 Sternarchorhynchus goeldii | reverse complement strand
GATAAAAACTCAATACTGGCAGGCCAGAAGGACAACGAAGACCTCAGCAAAGCGTTGAAAAGAAGACACCTCCTTTAAATGATTGGTGATTATCAATGTGTGTGATTATGGTGATTGATGTACTCTCTGGGACATCTTTAACTATAGACAAATTGCCTATAATTAATTCTGCTTATTTACTTCCTAATTATCAAAGAGGAGTTTATAAGTTGACCTTTATGCGTGGTTATGATGGCTACTTAACAGAGAGGGTTGTTGCACCTGAAGCAAATGTAGAACGTTGGAAAATATGACCGTGGCACTATATGGAGACCCAGAATAACAATCTTTATACAATAAGCATAGCCACTTGTGTGTACACACTGGTTTTATGAAGTTGTTGTGAAGATCAAACATCAAAACAAAAATGACACATCAGTGATGCATTAGAGACAACAGAAAAGAACACATCTTGCTAGATGAGCTCAGTTCCAGCTGATTTTATTTCCTTTTGGAAAAAAGACAAAGTTTTATACAGAGGTCTGACAGGCAGTGACTTGACACAACTGGCTGGCTTTGAATTCTCTACTCAAATGAGATATGGTATGGCAAGACAAAACAATATTGTACACAGCATATTGCACAAAATGAAACAATAAAATGTATATATTTATCCCAAAAACTCATGAACAACAATCTTAAACGTAGGGATGTATAAAGATATATGTTCAAGTGCCTGTCGTGATAAATCATCGTCAGACAAACACGCAGTCTTTACCTATTATACAATCAATGTACATAGAAATCTTCACGTTGATCCTTTGCCTTAAACACAACAGCTCTACATAAACCTGAATTAAAAATACAAAATGCTATTCGCCATGCCATAACATACTAAAACAATTAGCTACATTTAGCCAACAAGTAGAAAAGATTAAATATCCTTGTACATTTAGGATTGAAGCATTACTTCATTGTTCATGGACTCGTATAGGCATTTTGAATGTAATAAATTCCATCCAGTGGTTAAAACCAAACGTTTCACTATAAAAGCACAACGAAATTATCAAAGGAACTGTATTTCCCATAAGGACGCAATAAACTGCAGACACTGCTGCCGCTACATACAACCTCTTTCAATGCGCGTTTTCTGGGTAATGCTTGGTTGTTGAAAAGGAGACACTGTGTCTTTAAGAAGCCTGTAGATTGACACTGTAAACATGGTTCGGGGACAGATTCTGAGACAACCCAACCCCCAGTCTTAAAATCGGAAATCCAAACAGCGATATTCACCGATTGACACCCCCTCGATAGATTTGTACAAAAATACACGTAGAAAATAATGAAACATTTAATCTCCTTTCCGTGTGAGAGGTCATTAATTAAATAATACGATGCAGTTCTAGCCCTTCCGCAACAGAGACGGACATGTGCATGTGTAAGCTATACAAGAGAGACAGATGGAAACAGGTCAACAGAAGAAAACATACAAACGAAACATTTGGCCATTATAAATACATCGATATAAAATGTTTTCTGAGCACAAAGTTATAAAGGAGGAATCACGCGGATGAAAAAGTAAAAGGCAGAGAGGGAATACGCTCCTCGGACGAAATTTGGTCCTTGTTTGTAGTGTAGAAAGCTGAACCGTCTGAGTTGCGTTTGAATCCTGATGTCTTGTTGACAGGAAAAGCTGGTGATTGTTTCTTTTTTTTTTGTCTAATGTCGCGCTGCTTTTCTTTTAAACCAACACTGGTCACACTTCTGGACAGCCTTTCACAGCTAAACCATAATCAGCATGCGATTCTGTTCTTTTTAAGCCTTGTTAAACACTCCATTGCGCGTAAAATAATCGCCCACGTTTGTGCCCCTTTTTCAGTTCCTCGAGAACGTCTGAACAGAGTTCTCAAAATGTCCCTTCTTAAGTTTCATTTTAACGGCCGGACAACCTCGACTCGCCTGTCTGTGCAATGCGCTCCTCTGCTCCCATACTTCTGGCAGCCTCCTCATTCACCAAACGAGCAAGCTAAGCATTTTCGTCTGCGCTCTTGTCATTGGGTACAGTGAACCCACAACATTTGATGCGTGATATCAACAGGAGGAATCATGTCGTTATCATGTTGTCCGGCTTGCCTCAGTAGGACGTTTCAGTCCATCTTTACGACAGTCATAAAGATCTTAGTTTCAACTGTGATTTTCTCAGACTCGTGCCACTCAGTATGTGAACACCAAGTTGGATATTGTTGATTCAAGCCAGTCTCCTGAAATCATTTCGCTCACCTCGGGGGTGCAGTAGTCAGGGAACTCAAAGTGCGACCCAGTCCCCGTTTCAAAATTGAAATCCAAATCTCTGTCCAGAGAAGCCGTGCCAAAACTGCCGAAGCTACCGAAGCCAGGACTAGGGTTAAGATCCAGCAGATCGTCCTCAAATTCTTCATCCGAGGATGACGACTGTGAAGAAGAGTGAGAGGCGGACGGTGTTGGAGAGGACGCGCGGGTGTATTTGAAGCGTGCAGCGGATACAGTGGCGTTGGATGGCTCCGCGTCCTCTTTCCCGCTGGCCAGCCCGTCGTCATACAGGCTCAGCGGGTCACTTGACTCGGCGGAGCTGCTCAGCGTAGGGCTGGCGGGGACTGTCACAGAGGGCGGATTACTGTCAGAGTTGTTTCCCCCGAAATGTGCGCGCTTTGTTGGTTTGTCTGGTATCTGCTTGGCCGAAGAAGCTGCCCTGGATTTGTACAGCGTGTGATCTACGCTGACAGATGGGGAAGGCTGCTCAAGTGCCGCAGACTTCTTTTGCGTCCTACTGAGTGATTTAGAAACGTGGCTCTTTTTGGACGAAGACTTTGTGCCAGGGTGGCCACCGACTTTCTCCCCCTTTTCCGCTGTCTTGCCAGCAGAGGACTTCACTTTCTTCCGTGGTCGATACTTATAGTCCGGATAGTCTGCCATGTGCTTCAGTCTCAGTCTCTCAGCCTCCCTGATGAAAGGGATCTTGTCACAGTCTTTCAAAAGTTTCCACCGTTTGCCTAACCTCTTGGAGATCTCCGCGTTGTGCATGTCCGGCGACTGCTCCATAATTTTACGCCTCTCAATTTGTGACCAAACCATGAACGCATTCATCGGTCTCTTGATGTGCCCAGTGGGAGTCTTGCACCAGGCGATGTCCAGTTTATCCCCAGTTGAGTTAGGGGACCCCGGGGTTGGGGAGGCATCCATGTCTAGGTCCATCTCCCCTGAATCATTGGAGTCACTGGGTAGCACGTCGGAGTTGTTCGCGGTGATCGTCTGCGCCACCATAACTGTTCACGTGCGTTGCCACAGCGAATACTAAAAACTGTTTAACAAAATCCTACAGGTAACTGAAGGACTGAACACAACACTTCAACACAACGAAGTTCAAATGTCTTTTCCCCCCACACTTTGTGGAATCAGTTGGGAGTATGGATGTAAAGCGACGGAGCGGCAGATCTGTCTGCCAGAGCACTTGCCAAGCGTGTGGAAACAAAGTTACTGCAGCTGTCTGTCTCTTGGTTTAGTGCCCTGTCAGCAAACTGTTTCCAACGCGCATTTCCTCGTGAGGATGTTACTGGGAATTGTCTCAAGTTTCAGAAATGTCTTTTAAAAAATAGCAGCCTGTAGCTCAACTGCCAGTACGACTGAAAACGAGACCAGTGCCTCGCTGAATACAAAATAGCTGGAAAAAACGCAACTTTACTGGAAGGAGAGAAGAGTCTGCAGCATATTTCGTCTTAATACCATGTGGTAGGTTTACGCGACTGCGCTCTTTCATAGTCCGGTCTTTCGTTCACCGCTCACAACTTTGAGTATTTCTGGTAAAGCGCCTCGCTAGGCTTTATCCTTTTCCGAAGGTATAAAGGCAAGAGAAAATAGCCAATCCGCTGCTGTCTCTAGCCTGGCTTTAGCCAAATCCACGCCCCGTTCGCGTTGATTGGCTGAATATAGTATCTAATAATAATCAGCGTGTGCAATGAGGAGCTTTATGTCTGACCTCATTCCAGTCTACACGGCAAACTTAGTTTTAAAGGTACATGGCGTACGTTTTTACCCCTAATTTTCATAGACCACGGATAGTATTTGGCTCTGCTATCTAACTCGGTGACAAGGGACAGGTAGTTGATTGACCGCTAATTTATGTAAAGTCAAACAAATACAAAACCTTCTTGTAACGTAGAAACGCTGTTTATTTTATTATTTTTTAACCATAGGGTGACGACATTAACTACTGTAAACACAGAATAGAAAACCATATTAATTAAACGGTACATAATTAGTTCAATCAAATCATCAGATAAATATTCGTTTTTACTATTAATGATATATTTGCTTTTGAACATTTGCTATTAATGATAGTGTAATGTAAAGGGCAAACATGCCACGCGTTTCGCACTCTGAGGCAGCATGCTTGTGTTTTTGTTTCAGCTTGTGCGGTAGCTGCCAGACTGCTGTAGAACTCGAGACTGCCCACGAGCTGCGGACTCTTGACTCTGAGGGTGGAGTCGAGGAGTGTGACTGGTGTCCTTTAGTACATTAGCCGGAGAACAGCCTGACTGCATGTTTCGGTGAAATAACGTTCGTGTCGTTTAAGGTAGAAGATCAGAAAATTTTGAATAAAACATTATTTATTATGTTTGAGATATCAACATAAATCACTATTAAGGTTTCGAGTAAGATTTCAGTGTGCCTTTTTCATTAGTATTTAAAATAGCACGAAAACAATGGTGAAATACACAAAATCAGTAAACAGTCAGCTTTACAATCCCTATTTTTAGCGGCTATGGTTCCCCCTACTAGTTTTTTTGGAGTCCATTCAAATGCTTTTTGAACACTAGATGGCGGAATAGAGCCAATATAGGCTGACCAATTTAATAATTTAATTTCACACAAAGAAAGTGACTAGTGGAGAATAACTGTTTAATCTAGAAGAACCATATATCTGAATATGCATTACGTAATCATGTTAGCCAGTATCAGATGTAAGCGAAGATAATACTGTCGTCTTCTTTTAGAGAATGATTTTTGAGAATCCTTTATTAACAGTGTCTCTCCTAAATAATCCTGGTGTAGTAAGTAGCCTTATCTGAAATCATTTCAGAAAGATGACGAATCACATTCACATTTCAGTTCACCTCTCTTCTAACTTTAAAATGCCATATTTTTAATTCAAAGGTCTAATAATGTCTCACACACAACATTAACACAACGAATATACATAGAATATACAAGCTTTCACCAAAATAATTTATAACCTGTGTTTGTTTTGTGTTGAAGGGAATTATTAGTATTCCTGAAGCTTATCTCCCATAGGTTTTCAGTTCCCGTGAAGTGTCTGTTTTGTTTTGTGTATCAAGTACTTGGGCAGCTGGTTACCCTGCAGCACTGCCAACAAACACTTGCAGCCTCAGCATTTACACTGTGCAGGGAAACACATTCAGGTGGCTCTTGCACATGTTCTTTAATCCTAATGACTGAAAAAGTGCTAGACTGAATTGTAATTCTTAGAAATCGAGAGTTACAATAGTAGGTTAATAGCCCCCAATTATTATTTCCATAGACTAAATGTGTAAAATCATGTACTGTAAGGTGTATCTTGAAAATCAATGTATTTATTCAGCATGTCCCTTAAGAGTACACTTTGTCGTTGGTCAGCACAGAATTTATCCATCCAATTTTAAGGCATCAGAATATTCCACCAGCAGCAGGTTTAATCATTCACCATTACCACAGTGTTATTCAAACCACACTTCTCGTTTGACTACTGTTGCCATGGCAACCCTTACTATTTGCTCTCAAAACACTCGGATAAGAAATCGGGGCTTCGCTCAATTTTGTTTGACTACATAACTGATGAGGGCAAAGGAGGACCTCTGGACTGTATATCTGCATGTCTGTCTTCTCAGACCATGAAGAACATGTTTTGTTTTTTTTCTTCACACTACTTTTTTTTTTCTAAAAGACTTTTGTGCTGCCCATCCATTATCAGAAAGGGCAAATATGCAAAAGTGTTCATTTGGATACAACAGTTAAATGACTTGAGATCCTCAGGCAGATAATTCACTGTTCCACCATTCCACTAAAGACTCGGTAGTAGTTTAACTGGTGATGGCATTAGGGTGGTCCAGTGTGTGTTCACTGGGTGAGGGTATGTGAGAGGGAGGGTATCATGCACCTTACCTTTGTGGGATGAAATACTATGGCTCGGTGTGGGGGATAATGTTTCTGAGTCGTTTATTTGAACCTTTCTGTCCTATAGCTTTATTGCCACCTGATAATTTTACCAAGCTCTCTTTCTGTGCCATCCAACAGTGGGTTTTTGTATGTGTGTGTGTGTGACTGTGCTCATTTCTCAGAGAGAGGGTTTGTTTCCACTGAGGCAGTTAACTGAACTGGAAAAGCTCCAGTAAACTCTGAGGTCTAACAGGTATTTGCCTACACTTTGCATATTTGCATGTGTGTGTGTGTGTGTGTGCATGTGTGCATGTGTGAGTGTTTGTTGGTCAGGGCTCAGTGAAGGTTATGTGTTTTGCTGAGTCCATAGTACCAGAGCGGCTGAACCCCCATGTGGAAGTTGTGACTTTGTGATATTCAAAGTCAAATTCTTTTTTGAACTAAAAAAAAAAACCAACAGGAGGCAACATTCAAAATAGAAAAAAAATGCTAAGACAGACAAACATTGTGTACAATTATTAACATAAGTGACCAGGTTCTTTCAGCTTCTTTCAGCTTCTTTCAGCTTCTTTTCAGATTGTACTCAGGAGAAGCATCTGCAGTGTGGCCTTCCCCAACAAAGCTGAAGGTGGTTGTTGAGAAGGTCACCCCAGTCTTCCTCTCCCACCAACCAGGCAAGTGGCAGTCTCCCACATGAACTTGCTGGAGGGGGCCGGCACGGTCACACCCATTTGTCCAGCTCAGCAGTTGGCCTCCCCTGTGAGGCGGGGGACAGATGTGGGGACAGAAGTTCAGGAGCGAGTGGCTGATCGCTTATCTGTCCCCGAGGTGCACTTCCCCCAGCCGGCGATAAATCAGAAGCCATGCCCAAAGACAGCCCTGCTTCCACTCTCCTTCATCTCTTTTTCAGCTACACTGGCGTGAACAGCCCGTAAGATGACAGGCTTCATTCTGACAACACACCATTACTGCCATGCAGCTAACGAGACCATTTCACACAGTGTACCAGAAGAGCCATTTGCAGCCACATTATGACTGTACTTAAAGGACTGCTATTCCTACCGATAACACACTCTTAAGTTTTTGCAAGTAAACACTTGTCTGCAAGCTTTTATTTATTTATTATGTATTCAATGTGTGATGGTTGACATCTTGTCAGTAGAATGGCAGGGCAGAAGAACACACACTTCTTTATGGTTTTAGAAATAACCACATGGACACACTGGCTTCTTTTTGTTTGCAAAAGTTTTACAATAATATTTCAATGAAATATAATGAAATCTAAGACCACCTTAATTAATGCATTGTTCTGTGAGGATGTCTTGTAATGTAAGAAACCTTAGCATGTTTCCAGAACCATCCTTCAAATATTAACTGCAATGAGTAATTGCCATTTGCAAACCAGTGGACTGTGAATTTGTGTAAACACATTTCACTTATAGGCTGCTGTACATTCTTTCCCATTATACTGGTTCCTCTGTCTCTTCTTGGAACCTGTTTCCTTTACATGTTTTTTCTGGTTATGCCAGTTTCAAATGCCTTCGAGACACCACTGTCACTATCATTGATAAAATGTGAAGGGTAGAAAGTATTCGTTCTTCTCTTTTCTCAAATAGTGATATAACTTCACTTAGGTATTGAAATGTTTGAATTTTTCCACATTCTAGAAAGTGCAACTATTTCGTTTTTTTACTCTGGTTTACTGCTTTACTATAATGTAGGGAAATGTTTTCTAGACAGCAGTTACTTTTATACTTAAATAGATTTTAATCATTGTATTCATTTTATTATTATTTGTATTTATTCACCAAATCATTCCTGAAGCATTACTGATACTGTGTTCAGATGTGCATGTTGTTTCTGAGAAAATCCCTGCTTCTCACTTTCAAACACCTGAGCTCACAGATACACTGAAAAGTGACTGGCAACAAGAAAGAAAGAGAAAACACTGTTTCAATTCCCTGAAACTGGGGAAGTGAAGTCATTTTTTGATGTAGTGTTTGTTGTTATTGTTATTTTGTTTATCTTTTTGGGAAACTCATGTTTTTTTCTTCATGACGGTCAACAATTTTGGACCAAACTATATGTTATGGACAAAAAAATCTATTCATTTTTCATGCCACCATTCATTATGGCTTTAGATGAACAGTTTTGAGGGCGTGATACTGGGCAGTGACATTTTATCTGCAGTTTTCCAGAACTAGGCCTGTGTACCAGGCTTCTGGCAGCCCCTGAAACGCACAATACTTCAGCATTTCTGTGTGGGCCACTGTAAGAATGAGGAGATTAGATTTGTGTCCTGAGGAGAACATCTGAGATCTGTGAGAGTGGTACATTTTTTTAGCAAAGGTTCAGCAAACCAATTCAAAATATAACCCAGTGTAGTCTTACCAAAGTACAGTATTCAGTGTTCAAAGCACAGTAAAGATCCATCATAATATATAATAGGCTATCTAATATAATAATTACAGTGTAACCATTACAGGTTCATTAAAGCTATAAAGTCATGAATGAGATTTCTTTGGGGCGCTGTTGTCTTCTCTCTAAAAATGTGTTAAACGTCCATCCTGCTTGTAGGCAGTGGCATCTGCCCCCTGTCAAACTTTGCGGTAAATTCTAGAACAAAAGCATCAAAAAGTAAGGCAAAACACCTCGTAATGGGCCTTGAGTTCTGGTTCTGGCTGTGTCCATCTGTAAGTTGTACACCCTTAGCTGAGCCATGTGAAGGGAGGAATGACTGTATGTCTGAAGAGAATAATGTGAAGGTACTGGAAATGGCTCCAGCAGGAAATGATGCTCGGAAATGACCACTCTGAGAGGGCTGTGGTTATTTTAACACTCTCCTTTGATGGAGACTGTTGTCGTTCACTTTGTGTCCAAGGCGTGCTATGTTTTATGATGTGGTAGTGTATCAACACTGTCCCCCCTGCAAGAGCAAGACTCACATTAATAAGAGCACTACTGTAAAAATACTAGAAGCTAGATTAAAGAGGAGACAAAATTGGTAGGAAGGGCTAGAGATGGCAGTCAGTGGGGGATGGGTGAGGTAGGTATAATTAGGTGTCAAAAGGACAAGCCCAACAGCAGTGGAAGCTTAAAATGAAGAACCTTTTTTTCCCAAACATGTGGGTAGATTTAGGTTTTAATTCAGCACCTTAAACACCTCACCTCTGACTTTTATCATCTCCTTTTCTCTCCCTCACCAGAATTCTCTCACTGGCAGTGCTGGAACAGACTTTCATGCCATAACGGACAATCTGCAGCCTTTTCACAGCCATTCCTTTTGCACAAAGGGGAAAGAGGTTTACAGACGGAGCTGCACCTGTGCAGGACCTGGCTAAGCTAACGAGCGAATGAGCTGAGAACTGAGCTACAGATGTGGAGAGGAGGGCAGGGCGAGCCAGGGGCGGGGACGAGGGCATGCGCGATGCCAGGGCGAGCCCAGGCGAGGAGAGGGCGTGCGTGCGTGCATGCATGCGTGTGTGCATGTTGTGCATCCACGTAGCTCTCCACGACATTTGCAGGATGCACGTCACCCCTCTCATGCTGCAGATAAGGTTGTGAGGCAGCTTAGCCCACAGTTCAGCGATGCACTCCAGCAGGGCCAGCAGGGAGAGAGAGAACGAGGTAGAGAGGGAGCGAGAGCGAGAAAGGGAGGAACTTTGCAGAGACACATTTAGAGTGAGAAATAAACAGATATAGATTAAGTAGACAGCCAGGGCAACTAAAGTGAGGCAGAGAGAGGAGAGAGCAAAGCACAGCACAGGGAAACAAAGAGCTGGGTCTGGACAAACATCACTCTGCCTCCGGTTTGATCATCAGAAGCGGCACTACTATCCACCGGCGGTGAAGATGCACAGGACAAAATTTCCAGAAAATGCAAGAGGGTGTAGTCAGGTGGCACCACGCCCCAGAAACTTCCCAGAATCCCCTCTGCTCTGGGGTTGGGGTGGGGGGGTGGGTAGCAAATGATGACATGGCAGGTCAGCTGATTGCTGTGTCACGGAGCTGGTTTTTTGCAAGTGCCAGTGCTCTGGCTAGACGTGGAGTATTTTTTCTTTTTTTTCCCTCCCTCCCAGACGCAGTGCGGCACAGCCAGACGACTGCAGACGGAGGCAGAGGAGCACACAGCTGCAATCTCCTGCTCGCGTGGCGGCGGGGAGAGGAGTCGAGACGCTCCTCGTCTCCGGCTCGCCCTTCCTCCCCAAAAAACCCCGCGCCGCACCTTCTTCTCCGTCAGGGCGGGAATCGCTTCCTCTGGGCGGAGCGGCCAGGACGGTAGGCGAGGGAACGGAAAAAAAAAGCACAACAGCGGCTCGCAAACTTGGAATTACGCTCCATCTCGAAGAAGGAACAAAGAGCTGGGAGAGAGCTGGGAGTTTCGTGGGATGCCACTGCGGTGCCTCTCTGTCTTGGCACTGGTTGAAGGGATGGGAAAGAGAGAGAGAGAGAGAGAACAGCAACCTCACACCAGGCTTCCCGCGAGGGCTGTCTGCATGAGTCCGAGGATGCTGGGACTTCAGCGTGGTTCTACCTGACCACACCATGGCGCTTTCTCCTCCTCCCACCTGTCTCCGAGGGCAGCGGGCAGTTAAAGAAGGCCCGTCTGCGTGGGCCGGTCCGGGTTCCGGTTCCGATTCTGCCTTTCGTGGATTTTGGGCTCCGCGTAGCGCGCGAGTGTCAAGATGAGCAGCGGCGTCCGAAAGCGAGAACGCTTACAGCGAGCTGAACAGCCATGGAGAGAGCAGGGAGCCGTTAGCCAAGTAGACATGCTGACCTAAATCAGTCCCAGTCATGTCTGGACTCAGTGAGGGAGAGTGTATAGTGAGATATATAAATATATATATAAAGAGAGAGAGAGAGAGAGAGAGAAAGAGAGAGAGAAAGAGAGAGAGAGAAAAAAAGAGAGAGAATTGGTAAATTTACACTACTGTATTATTAGCCTGCAAAGAGTCTAGGCAGAAATGTGTGCTTCATTCTGACATTCTCTGTTTCTCTTTCTTTTCTCTCCAGCGTTTGCGCAGCCGCTAGCAGGCTGTCCTCAGATGCCTGTCTGTGGCTCAGCCCTTATCTGTCTGCAGTGGGGATGGGGAGCGGAGCGAGGGAGGGTGTGAGGGGAGGGGAGATTATTATGCTGCTTTCTCTCTCTCTCTCTCTCTCTCTCTCTCTCTCTCTCTCTCTCTCTGCTTATTCTATCAGCCAGAGTTGCAGCAATACAGCTCAGAGATCCACTGGGAATGGGAGAGAAACCACTGTCTTTGCAACAAAGAGCGTGGTACAGAGAATACTGCTTTCTCCCGCCCCACCCCAGAATGGCTCCGCTGAGGTAAGATGCTAAGCACCGCGTCTGCCACAGACACATGTGCTGCCTCCCTTATGAATGTATGCATGTGTGTGTGTATTGTATGTGTTTGTGATAACTCCACCCCATGTCCTCAACACCCCCCCCCCTCTAAATCATGGTAATACTGACACACACTCACATACACACACCTAGAGAACTAGAAAAAGAGCAAATTCCTTTGCATCCTTAGTAAATGGAGATATTAATCCTGTTAGGATGGAAGATTAGAGGGGCTGTGCATACTAACAGATGACTGAACCACTACAGAGCTGAGGATAGCGCTTTGTGCTCTTTTTCTTTGTGTACCTTTTTAATTTCAGCTCAAGAGGGACACAAACATGTTTTTAAGTAAACAGACCTGAGGTCCGAATGCTGCGTGGCAAAGCAAGACATAATTTAAACACTATATTAAAGTGAACATTCAGGTATTCACCTCGATTTATTTATGTCTCTGACATTGTATTTTTGTTGCAATCTCTCACCGTTTCTATTCCCCATACAACCAGTGTGTTTATCACAGGTTTAGACAGGTGTCCATAAAACACAAGGCTGATTTCTAGAATATTCCCAGAATGGCTACATTGCTTGCAATGCCAAGACTTACACAGTGGTAATAGGGGCTGTAACACTCCACCATCTGTCGATCACTTCCAGTGATCTCAATGATCCTTAACTATCCTCACACCCCAGGTTGATGATGGGGGTTAAACCTTTCGTTCCTCCACTCAGGCATCTGCCATTACTGCAAAATGGTTGCCAACCCCACTCCTGGAGAGTCTAATATTGTAGTGTTCCCTCAGCTCCCACACACCTGACATGAAGAACTCAACAATTAGCTGTTGATTATCTCGCAGCTATAGGGGTCTGATCATCTGACCTCTTCTTCATGTGTTTCTGCAGCTTTATGTCGATCACTTAAAGGATCACAGCTTTGTTGCCAGTGACTACGGGTGCAGCGGGGTGCAAAAACGTAGTGCTCACTCCTCGCGGCCGAGCTTGACGTCAGGCGAACCGAGCAGAGAGTGAATCGGTTCTCGCTGTCTGCCCTTGAAAACGTAGGCCAGTCACGTGCGTCCGAACCCAGGCACATGATCCCCTGGATCTCCCGATGACGAGATACACTCTGCTCTCCATGTAATGTAGTGTTTCCTGCGCCATCTCTCCAGGCTGGGGGAACTGAGGCAGCCGATCAGTCGCTCTCTTGTAGGAGGTTCACATCAGCAGGCGCCTGGCGCTGCCACATGGTTCCGGATGCAACGTCGTTTCCCAGGAGCTGGTGTGGATGCTTGGTATAATTGGTAATAATCGTTGCTCAAGGGCAGTGGACCTTAGACCATGTTCCACATTTCAACACGGCCTCAGCTTTGACATTTACGTCTATAGAATAAAAGCTTCATGAACTCGGGTTTCATACAGAAACAACTGCACTTTTTTTTTTTTACATTGGCCTGTGAGCCATCCAGGCTGCTAAAAGTGGGTCACCATGTCCAGACTGTGCCAAACCCCTCTCTTCTCCATATGTCCATTCAATGCACACAGGGCTTTCATATGCCCATTTTCCAACCCCTGTACAGCAGTTATTGTGTATCGTTATGCTTAAAACAGCACACTTGAATTTTTGGTAGCATTTCAAAACCTCATTTGTTGCAAAGCCCTACTGTTTTCAATCAGTCTTGAATGGCTTCAAAAGCAGTAGCAAACTTTGAGTCCTCCATTCATCTACATTACATGCACACCATGGCCGTTTTAAACAACACACATCTGACAGCACTTGAGGTTGGGTCCATAGACTATAATTGAGAGTTTACGGGCAAACAAGTCCTAAATAGCTTCTTCATGGCGGGGGGGGGGGGGGGGGGGGGGGGGGGGGGGGGGGGGGGGGGGGGGGGGGGGGGGGGGGGGGG
>JAOXYF010000005.1:17522606-17546075 GCA_028565775.1 Sternarchorhynchus goeldii | reverse complement strand
ATAGATAGATAGATAGATAGATAGATAGATAGATAGATAGATAGATAGATAGATAGATAGATAGATAGATAGATTATTATTACCTCATCATACAACCTCATAGGTCCATTACCACGGCAACAGGCTTCAAGGTAGGTTGATGTGCACAGTGTGTGTGAGACATGTGTGAGACAGAGTCTCACTGTCCTGCAGGGTCTCCTCCCAGTTTGGTGGGTGGGGCAGGCGGGACTAATTGGTCTTGTTTGCTTCTGACTGTCTGTGGAGAATATCATTTCATTCACCTTAAATACAAACCCCCTCGCATCTGTGCGTGAACACACACACACACACACACACACACACACACACACACACACACACACACACGTTCACACAGCTCACATGGAGAGGCCTCATTAAAAGATAAAAGAGGAGTTGATGAGATATCACTATAAAGGGAGGTGTGTTATATGTTCATTGTAAGGTGGGTAATAATTGGGATATACTGTCTAAGGTTATGTGTAGGTTATTAGCATTTAGATGTGAAAGTATAAAATTTGGGGAGTAGTAAAGCATAAGTAATAGGATTACATGTTTAATAATAATAATAATAATAATAACACCAAGTCAGTTTTCTAACTGAAGACGAGAAAGAACATGTGAAACACAGAAAGTCCTGGATGGAAACCTCTAGTTTATAGGAAATGAATCAGAAGCTCTCCACTGTATAATGCTCTATAATGCTGAACACAATCCTTATCAGATCATCTGCAATGGAGGGTATTTAGAAGGTAATCTTCATGATCCTGCTGAACAGTTGAATTCATACATTCAACACCCCTTCATTAGAAGCATTTAGTGATTAGAAACATTTCATTGGTGTACACTTAGATACTACAGTCTATTTGAAGCCTTGCCCAGTTTGTGCTGATTATGCTCCAGAGCTTCATCAGTGCTGATAGATTCATCCCAACACTGCTGCTGGCTCCATAGTGTTGGGCGGCCAGTCTCTCAGTGTCCTTGCTATGCTGAGCATAGTCCATCCTCCAGATACCAGACAGTATTGCTTCTGGGGTCAGAAAGTGACTAATTGTAGCTGATTAGTACATGGTAACCTGTGGGCTACAATCTGTAATTGTATGGCGATGCACCTATCAGACAGGTGTAATTAATGAAAAGCCCAGTGCAGGAGTCATGCTGGTGTTGGTAATAAAGTGGACAGTGCATGTAAACATTGGTAATCTATTCAAAACCACTTAGTTCAACCAGTAGTGTATTTGTGATTTAAACCATTAGACAACATTAAACTTTACTCCTTGTTTCTGGTATGTTAATATTAAAAGCCCTTTCAAAGACATTATTACCTTTGATTACTTCTGTTCTTCAGCAGCATTAGTGCCATTGAGGTCATTAGTCATTAGTAGCACTGAGGACTTTTCATAAAGGCAAAGATTAAAGCACATGTGCGCCATGAGTGTGTCACAAAGGATCGGATGTTCATATCCTGCTCATGTGCTCATACACTCGCCCACACACACACACACACACACACACACACACACGCATGCACTCAAACCTCTCCCATCACCCTGGTTTTGATGTTCATTATCTGCCTGCAGTTTCATCACACCACCTAGAAAAGACACATGGTCCACCCTCAGCATGGGAGATGGTATAGTCACATGACGTATACATACATAGGAGACAAACACACACACATACACACAAGCGCCAACATGCTGTACCCAGAATCCCAAAAGTACTTAAGAAAAATTCATGCATATTCCAGCTCCCACAGACAGACACACATGGTAAGACTCCATTCTCAGTTGAAAAAAATAAACATTTTCAGTATAACAGGAGTTGAAAAGGTCAAGGCCGTGTTGTTGTCGTGCAGCAGAATCCCACCTCGGCCTTTGACATCCTGGCCTTTGACATGTAACCTCAGGACACGTTTTCTCCCTCGAACCGACAAGCCAAAACCACGTTTGAGTACGGCCACCCAGTGCAGGGCCGAACAAGGGGACAAAAGGAGCAGGCAGAATCCAAGGTCACCCAGCTGGTCCAAGTCTCTCAGCGGTCACATCAGCCTCCATCTCTGCCCACATCCCGGAGTTTCAGTGTCAGGTGTCCATGCCAACCGAGCCACCTATAGCCGGGCACCCTGGGCGTGGGGCCTGTGCGTGAGTGCCACCCTCCCAGTGGTGGTGATGGCACCAGATGGTGAGCGGCTCCCCTGGCATGAATGCACGTGACGAGGAGGCCTGTTCACACTGATGTGAGAGGACAAGCTAATCACACCTGCTGGCATCGTGCCCGGCATGCCCACCCAGCACCGGGCGCAGGCGGGCTGGCGTGGCGGGGGCAAGCATGGTGCTTTGTGAGTGTGTGTGTGTGTGTGTGTGTGTGTGTGTGTGTGTGTGTGTGTGTGTGTGTGCGTGTGTGTGGTGGGGACAGGTAACTACAGCAGATACAGCTAGCAAAAGTAGCTTCGGTGCTAACCAACATGCTAATTCAGAGCTGATCAGCCACTTCAGGTTTGTAATCAGCAGAGTGCTAGACGACACACACACACACCAACACACACACACACACACACACAGAGCAACGTATGGGTCACAGCTGCTGGAGTAAAGTTAGATATGCAACATTTACAACTTCTGAGCCCTCTAAGCTGTATCTAGTGAACTAAAGTTTCCTTTGTGCATGTCTCTTAAAGATTAATTGTCCCCTGTTAGCTGAACAAAGGCTGCTGAGAGCTGAGTGGAGCCCTGGCTTCAAACGATCCTTCATCTCCTTTACTGCTGTCTACATCCAACATTAAGCAAAGCAGTAAGAAAATCCCATGCATCTCCCTAACGAGTGAGAAGGTAAAATACAAAGCCTTGTGCACTGACACAAGGGGAGCAGCTAATCACTCCTGCATAAAACTCAGTGAGTGTAGGAAATAGTTCTGGGAGAACAATGTCCTAGTCAGGTCACCATGTTGTATGACACAGACATTAAGAGACAGGGAGCAACAGGAAGGGACAGTCAGAGACTGATATGGATGCTTACAGAATTTACGGACACTGCAGCAAAGTCATGGGCTTCTTCCTGAATTCATGTCCTCTCTCCTTTATGATTCCACTTATGTGAACCACAAATCCAGAGGCTGCAGTCAACACGCATTCACTGTAGTGAAGCAAGTGTCTTACCTGCTCATCCAGAGGGAATTGAGAGGATTTTTCAATACATGAATTCAGAGGTCACAAAGAAGGCAATCGAAATTGGCAACCAAACATATAATTCAAAATAAAGTCAGTTGAAAGGAATAAAGTCCAAATGAAATAAGCTGCTCTCCTGCACTCCCCCCCCCCACCACCACCACCACCCCCCCACCACCACACACACACAGTTTACCGTTGTTTCCTATTTAAAGTTGAGGACCAGGCCATGAGGTAGCCACCCTGTACGTGGGTGAGGATGTGGGTTCCTCAAGAGGACCATCTGGTCTATTGCACAGTGGGTCAGCATACAGACTGCAAAAAAAAAACAGTTAATGTGTAGTATAAAAAAACCCAACAAAAAAAAACAAACAAACAAACAATGAAGCCCTGTTACCCTGGTGACTGGAGGAGAAGGAGGCCTCTGTGCTACGCGTGATGCAATTACTTAGACCATATATGAAAGCATCTTCCTGTTATGATGCCATATTCTCCACAATGATCAGAAATGATTGTCCAGAAATGTATGACCACAGAAAGCTTATCATTGTAAAGACATTGTATGCATGAGCATAGATCAGTACTACAGAATTAAAGAAGATGCCACAGTGAAGAAATCAATTTCCTATGAAGACAGCAAAAATATGAGACCTGTTTTCTCAAAGTAATTGTTTTTGTGTAGGATGTAATGAAAGCAAGCCAGTTACTCAGACTATATAATACCTCACTGGATCATTTTACAGTGGGAGTGTAAATCTGAGAAATGATATGCCATCCCAGACCTCTGAATTCTCCCTGTGTTTAATTGTGCATAAGTGACATTAATCTGTTGTCCTGAAGGACAGCAGTAGCATCTTTTCTCCAAGTTATGAGTCACTGCTCATAGCACTTCATAAGCACTTTATGTCTCAGCCAAAATAACCAGGATGCACTGTGAAGAATGAAGGAGTGGGTGTGGTGTGAGAGCGGGGTGGTGGGTGTGGTGGGTGGGGCAGTGGGGGTGGTGTGAGAGCGGGGTGGTGGGTGGGGCAGTGGGGGTGGCAGTGGTTCTGGTACTCCTCATATGCACAGATGTAGAAAGACACCAGAAATAGTAGAGGAGCACAGAAATAACAACATGGAAGATGACAGAAATAAAACCAGAAGAAGCCAGCAAATACTGAATAAAACCTGCACTGGTACAGAGTCTGACATGAGACAGAGCAAACTCCAAGATGAGGTGTGTCTACTGACCAGAGCCATCAACGTGCTCTTTACTGCATGGTGAAAACTTGATATAAAACTAAATTTGACGCTGGAGGACAGGAAGATGAGGCAGGAGATTAGGTTTCACATCCCGTGATCACTGTGGTAGGTGGTATATAGGCATATACCCTTATGGAAGAGCAACAAAGAATCCATTCCAAGGCCTGTGCATACTAGCGTGAGTGTGTATAATGAATTCCTTAACTCTTGGCTGGCTTCAAGCAACTTTATTCCTCAGAAGACCAGTCCAGTACATATGGCCTACATAATAGATAGGGAGGAATTACAAACAGCATTCATCAGGTCTTTGGGCCTGCAACTCTAAGATCAGTGAGACTCTGGGTCACGTCTCTCTCTCAGATCCACACACACACACACACACACACACACACACACACACACACACACACACACACACACATCTTACAAATGTGGAAACTTTTTTTTTTTTTTTTTTACTTTTTTTTATTTCTAGGAAGCCATTTGAGTTCCATCCACTGTGATTTAGGCTGCTCCCACTGAGCAGAAATGAGCATTTCCTCTCTCCCACGCTGTGAATGAATGAATGTAGACATGAGAAGATAGATTCATTTATCCCTTTAATGGGGAGAGACACTGGGTTGCTATGTCAGTGTTCCTCCACATTGGGTCCAAACTAAATCAGCCCGTGGCGGCTTGTGCTCCGTGTGATCGGCTTTGCTCCTGCTAGAGCTTGTTTACTCTGGCAGTGAAAGCGATCAACCTTTGAGACACTGACTCACTCCCAGCCTACACCACAGACCCGGGACCTCCCGTCTGTGCTCTAGATAGTCCAACAGAACTGGGTGCAAATCACTACCGTTCTTTAAGTTGAAACAATGAGCCTGCATACAGACACCAGTGGAGAGGGAATGAGATGTCCTTTTTACTAATGTGGGATAAATATTGCTGGTATTGGCACATGGGAGTCTCCAAACAGATAAGGACCTGACATTTTGACATGAGATCCCAGGGCTGCATCCCTAAATGGACAAGCATTTGACCAAATGCCAGTGAGAAGATGCCTGGAATATTAATGCTCGGATCAGACTTCCCCTTTGGCCCTAGATACTGACAAAGGTCACAGACCCGAGTGCATCTGCCTGCAGGGCAGACACCTCGTAAACACATTTAAGCATTTAGTGCCTACTGGAGAAGTGGATGCAACAGTGATGACCATCTGACCAGTGCACCATGTCATGTGCAGCTAGTTAACGAGAAACCAGGCCTGCAACAAGCTTGGACTGACACTGGCTTACAGGAGGACAGGCACACTACATGTATCAGTGCAGCGGGACTGATTTCCCATCATTCACCTCAGCGGTAAAGGAATTAGCCGCCCACATTACACCAGCCACCTGAAAAACCATCCGCGTAGACTATTTGGAATTCATTATATGTGCTGAGCCCTTTCGGTTCCTGGTTTGGAGGTGGTTAAGGCATACAGCTACATTTAAACTGTGCACTTGAACTTATGTTTAACTGAGAAGCTAAAAAATGTCACTATTTATTCAATGCACAAAGTTTCCCTGCTTCATTGTGTTATTTTTCCGAACCAAAGGCTGTAGGTAGAGGCAGCGAATGCAGACCTCTGGTATTCCCATCGTGGGATGCATTACAGATGCCTTTTGTGCACTGTTGATGGATCATGAGGTTCAGAGACAGAGAGGGTGGGATTCCTCTAAGGCTCCAACTCAAGAGCACTTTGATTATCGATTCTTGATTCCTTTTCTTTAGTGGAGAAAAAAGCAAACAAAGAGGTGGTGCTGTGTCAGGAAGGCACCAGAGTGCACCAAAGCGCCGGAGAACATCGACCTGTGGCAAAGCTCACGGGAAGAAAAAAGCCAGTGTTGAAAAAATCCAATGTGTTACAAGAGATCTGGCAAGAGACATCAAGTTTCTATCAAAATCTGTCAAGTTCAGAGCAACTAGACCATTCCAAGCGTGGCAGCCATTTTTCTGTTCTCGGCACATTCACCTGCGGGTGAGGGATATTGGAGCCGGGGAAACAGAAGTGTCTGTACAGTTCTACTTTCAGGAGTGAAAGATGAAAAGCTCCAGCAAGGCTGCCATAGCGACAGGGCAGGCGGGCGGCTTTCGGGCGTCACTCCCTGAGAGCGCCGGTGCCTGGATGAGGAGCTGTACTGGAGGTGGGCGAGGATTAGGCCCGGCCTGAGCTGGATTACCGCAGCAGGTTCCCTCCGCCAGCTCTCATTCTAATGATGCGTGTTTACGTAATTTCTGCCATCCTTTGAAAAATGGGGAGCGACTGTTGTTTTTAATTGATGGAGAATGTTGCAATGCTTCGCCAACCCCTGTTGTTGCTGGGGATTAGTCTGGATCTGGGAGATGATCTGAACGGGGTGTCCTGTTATGACAGAAAAATGATACATCACAGCAACAACAGCACACGGAGCACCTCCACCACCCCCACCGCCACTTTTCTCCACCCTCACACACGAGGGGGGCATGAACTCTTTTCCTGCCACATTAAAGGAGATGTAATTCTGTATTACGGCTGCAAATCCTTGCTGCTAGCTTTTTGTTAAATGAAGGAAGTGCTGCTCTGAAATCCACAGCATGCCGTCTCATTCAGCCCAAACAGACCTGGCGTTCACAAAGGCCTTGGCCCATGCTTCTCTCCGCTCGCTCCCCTATTCACACGTCTCCGTCTCTTTTTACATGACCTGATATTTGTGTTTGGCTTTAACATCCCTGATCGCTCTGTTTACAAAGTGAAAGGGGAGGATGAAATGATGCCTTCTCTTTCCTTCTCTTCAGTCCCTCCCTGCCTGCAGCTGCCTGTTAATTGGTCTTATATGGAGGAGCTGGTGATGGGGAAAATGTAAAAGAGAGAGGTTAGGGAGAAAGAGTGTGCATGCAAACACAAAGGGCTAACAGGAGGGGCGGTGAGTGGATGGTGGGTGCTGCTAGGATGGGAAGAGTGAGAGTACAGGAGAGGTGCAGATGAGACCGGCCTGTGTAATGTCAGAGGGACAAATGTGTTTGGGCCCTCCTGCCCCTCCCCCACATCCCCCCTGCCTCTTCTCCAGCCAGCCTGCACAAAACCTATTAGTGCACCTGGCATCTCCCAATGTCGTTACCCCGGACTGATGCAATAAGAATGCAATCTCTCTCTCTCTCTCTCTCTCTCTCTCTCTCTCTCTATTTCTTTCTTTCTTTCTCTCTCTCTTTCTTTCTTTCTCTCTCTCGCTTTCTCTCTCTCTCTATCTATCACTTTTTTGAAGATCTCCTCTTTTTGTCTCTGGACCCGTCCAGGTGGACAATAACAGGTTGGACGAGGTAAAACACATAAGGTGACAGAGGAGGTGCCATATGACCACAGAGTGAAGTCATGCTAATAGTCCCCTTCAGCTCTAGAACACAGCGGGGTTAGAGTTACGGTTAGGGTTAGAGTTAGGGTTAGGGTTAGGGTTACGGTTAGGGTTAGAGTTAGGGTTAGGGTTAGAGTAGGGTTAGGGTTAGAGTAGGGTTAGGGTTAGAGTTAGGGTTAGGGTTAGAGTAGGGTTAGGGTTAGAGTAGGGTTAGGGTTACGGTTAGGGTTAGAGTAGGGTTAGGGTTAGAGTAGGGTTAGGGTTAGAGTAGGGTTAGGGTTAGAGAAGGGTTAGGGTTAGAGTAGGGTTAGGGTTAGGGTTAGAGTAGGGTTAGGGTTAGAGTAGGGTTAGGGTTAGGGTTAGAGTAGAGTTAGGGTTAGGGTTACGGTTAGAGTTAGGGTTAGGTTAGGGTTACGGTTAGAGTTAGGGTTAGGGTTACGGTTAGAGTTAGGGTTAGAGTAGAATTAGGGTTACGGTTAGAGTTAGGGTTAGGGTTACGGTTAGAGTTAGGGTTAGGGTTACGGTAACAGTTACACAGTAACATTGCCGACATCTTCTAACCTGTCCTGGATAAGCTTGAAAAAATGGAGCCAATAAAAACAGATCATATAAATAAAGATTAAGCAATGTGAACATGTTTTAAGGCAAAGTACAATATGCGTTGCTCAACAGGTGTTCATTGGTTTATGTCTATGATATGATCTCATCTCATCTCATCTCATCTCATCCTGTTTTCAAACTAAAGCTAATGAATAACAGCTAATGAACATTGTCACTAGCTCTCTGCTAACCAGAAACTCTTGAGTTGCCTATAATTATACATCCCTACAAATATGAGCACAACGTTAGATGCAAGCTTCAAGCTCAGCTGTGTTACAGATTTTTTCCCCCCCAGATAAATGCTTTGCATTGCCATGGGAAAATAGGTCTGGCGAAGTGTACCGTCACATTACATAAAGTGGAAGACTTTTCCCACAACTCTGCTAAGCCTCCCAGGCACCCAGACATGGCAGATCTACATCTGAAAAGTGAACAGACAGGACATACATACTCTTACACCACATTCTAAGAGTCATGCATAAAAATATATGTGTGTAATAATGCATGACACTTCACTACATGAGCCAGACATGTTGTAAATATTTTTACATGTTCGTCGCAGCCTATGTCATGGCAATATATAGAGGAGCGAAAGAAACTGAAAATGTTCTCAGGTTATCAAATACAAACTGAAAATAATACTGGCAAAATGTTCTAGAAGCATTATGCTCAAGTTCAAGCAGTGAAATATCTGACTACCTATGAAGTTTATAATCAACCCAACAGGACAGCAGCAGTAATATCATTCTAGAGGGAATCTATGCACTTATTGTAATTATATATGATGGTATCATTTACGACCCCTTTAAAAAAAAAAATCCTTATTATGACATAAATAATGTATCAAATAAATGAGTAAATAAATCGCAAAACACACCACAAAAACAAACATCAAATTGCATAATAGAAGCTAAAAATGTAACAAACAAACAGACACAGGTGACATTTACATTGTCAGTCATGCAATAATCATGCAGTACATTTTCATTTCATTTATTCCATATGATACATTTTGTGTGAGGAAGCAAAGATCTTTGGGAGGAAGATAAATGCTTTAAATAAGTTCCCCCATCCTGATTACCTTTCTACTTTCATTTAGTTGTCAGACTCCACTAAGACTGGAGACAAATATGTTTTGTAAGAACAACAATAAACAGAGAGTGAAGGGAGACCCAAAAAAAATGGAAAAAGAAACCTGTATATTTGCCTCAGTGACATTTGCACTTATGGAAGAACTATCTTTCAAAAAAGACTTAATGATAAAGTGGTCAGATGGGCCATATTTCAAAGCTGCAATTACAGTCAACACTGCCTTCATTCTGCGGCAGCGTCTGTGAGCTCCTCCGCTCTGCTTCTGTGGACATGACCGCTCGGCTTACGCTACCTGATGCCTTTCATAGCTGCACCCTACACCGCGCTGTTGCTACGGTGAAGCTGCGGGCCCCGTCTCCTCTCTGCTCTCTGCCACTGCTGGCTTTTTTCCCTTTTTTTTTGGTTGTTGTTCTGCTTTCCTGCTGCTTTTTACTCATCTTCCTCTCCTCTCCTTTCTCCTCTTTCATGCGAGGAGTCTTTCATCATCATGAGTCGTTACCCCCCTCCACCACCTCCCCCTCCACCTTTTCTTCCCCCCCAGCTGCTCCTCTCCCTAACCCAGCACACCACTACTCCTTTAGACACAGCCTCATCAGCCCAGCAGTCTCACTGGTAATAGGTGTTGCACTGCACCCCCCCCTCCACACACACACACACATGCACCCCTCCTGAGCCTCTCATGTTGGTGAAACCTGTCGGAATGGGAACGCCAGTCTTGATCACTCCTATCAAAGGGAACCTCATTTCTCTCTCGATGCCTTAGGGTGGTGGAGAGGGAGAAAGAGGAGATCTGTCAAACAGGCTTAGATTAACAAAAGATAGACAAGGACGGGGATGGTTTGCTCTGTGCCTCTGGGCTATAAACATGAAACCAATCGCACTCGTAAAATGTGCTACTATAAAAATGGTGTTAGAAAATTTGGGATCAGTGTTCTGGGAGTTGCTGAGAATGGCATTGCTGGACCAGTCATACTGTACATCTGCAACTGGGATGGTGCTCTCCATACAGTGCTGGCTAAACCCTCCCATTGACTAGTATTTTTTGATAAGTCATTGCAAACAGTGCAATAAATGTGATAAAAGTTAGTGATACAGTGAGAAAAATTAGGAGGAAGTTATGTTTGTGTGACCCAATAAAACAGAATTAACTATGTAAAATGAGATTTGTGTATTTTCTACTGAATATAGAGTCTTGGGCATAATGATAATAAAACACATGAGCTGATTTTTCTAATTAAATCAAAGCAAATGATTCAGTGCATTTTACATTCAGAATATACTAGTACATAAAACCAACCACCCTAAAACACACACACACACACACACACACTCAAATACAGGGACACATGGACACATGTTCAGTGGAATATTTATTTTGATTAACTCTGCATAATTACTATGTCACAATGAGAGAGTCAGAGAAACATATGAGTAGTGATGACACTTACAGACAAACAATAAATGAGATATTGAAGCCTCATCTGCAAATCCCTGCTCCCTATTTTCATCTAATTGGGAAGCACGATAAATGTTTAAAAAAGCACAAAAGCAAGAAAAGAAAAGAAAACTCACCAGACTGTTGTGGTTGTTATTAAGTGTTATTATTAGAAACATAATATCATATGTCTTGAAATGTCCAACCATGGTAATACTTTAAAACCATTCGTAAGGTCAGTTTAGTGACTGATACAGCTTACATGACTTTAGCAAACATTATCAAGCATTATCTAGCATGAACAAGCATTATCATGTGCAATGTGAACAAGCATTGAAAGGTGTCTTTTAGACAATTAAACAGTCATGCTAACATGTTTTCTTCATGTTTTCTTCATTAACATGTACATAAACATCATGTCAGCAGTAAATTGATCTTGATTGTGTGTCTGAATGTCAAGTGGTGGAAGGCGCTCTGTCCTGGGTGGGGCCGTCTCTCCCACTCTTGCTGTGCATGATGTAGCTTCCGGTCGAGAGTACGCTGTGCGCGATTGGCTGCCGCTTCTCACCGGCATGTGTCTGATGTAAATGTTCCTGTGTCTGAGAGAGGTGCTGTATAAATGTAACTTCATTAATAATGGAGGCAATTTAAAGGCCCACAAACCCTCTGGCCAAGGCCAAAATAAATCTGCTGCAAACGACTCTAAAGCAAAACAATTCAGATCATCCACATTTATTATCTGATACCAGCCTAAGAGCATTATAAAAGAATGGCAGATATTAAAAACTACCATGATCCGTACACACGATCATCGTTTTTTGTGCCTGATCTTCCTGTCTTGTGATTACTGTGGGCGTCATGTTTTCAAACAGTGAAGGAACGTCTCCTTTAACGTCTCTGGCCGGCAGCTGAGCCTCTGTCTCCCTGGGCTCCTAAATAAGAGACTTTGGATCTTCAGGTCTGCGCAGTGCACTTTACTGTAGCTCTCCCACCAGAGTGCGCGGTTCAGGGCACAGCGCAATGATGTGTATCAGAAAACTCACACGCACACAAAAACACACGCACAAGCACAGGAAGAAATCTAAAGCACCTAGTTAAGCATTAGGATCTAATTTGCCACGTCATTTGAAAGGCAGGTCGGTAAAATGCCAACACATAGAACCTGGGTGCTAACTGTTAGTTAAAAATCTAAGGGCCTATTAAATATGAAATAGCACTACTGAAACATTGTAGGGAAATAAACTAACACACTTGTGATTTTACACACACACACACACACACACACACACACACACACACACACACACAAAGCTGACGCTTTATCTTTTTTTAAAGTCTATATTTTTCCCCATTCTTTTTGTATTCTGTTGTTCTGAATGACTGCCAGTAATATGATCACTGAGCTAACAGCCAATGTCACTGCATTTGTTTCCCGAGGTCCAACAACCTGTTGTCCCATGTCACTCTCCTCTCTCCCACTATGGAGAAAATCAAAATTCACTAAAATGGACAGCAACACAAGTTTTTTAAGTATAAATTTATAAAGTATAAATCTTGAGACTTAAAACTGACTAAAAGTACTTAATGTAGGCTACACAATTCAAAAATCATTTCAGTGTATTGTTTTTTTTTGGGGGGGGGATCAGATTAATTAATTGCACCTATATCTATAAAATGCACATTTATGAGTGTCTAGCTGATTCATTTGAATCAAAATCATTAGGGTTACTAATCATCATTAGTCCTTAGAGTAGTGTGGAAGGGCACAGACGGAAACCCCTAATGGAACAGAAACACCCATTTATCACCTAACCGAACATTTGCTTTTTAGAAAGTTCAATATGTCAGTGGCTTTGTCTTGCATCAGCTGAGCAGATCAGTAAAGCTCAGTGCTCTTATGGAAATATGCAGCACTGCATGAGTTACAGCATAGCTGGGTTTGAGTAGAAAGGAAAAGAAAGGTGTCTGCATATTTCATAGGAAAAACCCACAGGCTTCACCTCCGAGCGGCAAATTAGTGAGATCCTCCAGTGCCGGAGGGAGATGTGAGCTGTGCCAAGGGAACCCTGAGCCTGCCACACTGTCACCACACCCAGTTCCCATGGGAAAGCACATCTGAGTCCTAATGACTGCGGATTCCCCATCATCCACATGAACATGTAGAGGTCGAGGGCCTCCCAGAGTCAAGGGCATGTAAATGCTGGGTGGAGAGGGGAAGTGGGTCAACTCTTAGAACAACACCCAGATGACTCCTTGCTGCCTCCATGAAACTAGTAGATGAAGCCGAGCTCAGTGTGTAAAGCTGTACTGTCCCCAACCACACACACACACACACACACACACACACACACACACACACACACACGCATACACACACACACACACGCATACACACACACACACACACACACATACACACACACACACACACATGCATATACACACAAACACACATAGTTTATGCCCATGGTTCCATTGCTGCCTCATTCTAATACAGTGAGGTTTTAAATTTGGGTTCCAACGGTGACCTGCCCATCATGGATGTTTCTGAGTGTTTTATCATTTGAATAGGAGAGAACTGCTAATTAATTTTCATTTGCTCTCATAAATAGAAGTCGCATCTGAAATGCGTTCGAAAAATACAGAAGCCCATGAGATTGAGGAAGTAAAGTGTGTGAATTGGTGTGAAGTCGCTGCCAAAAGCTCTTCAAATTCACATCCATTAGGCTCCCTGAAAGAGCCGTGTGGGGTTTTGTCTAGGGAAAAAAATAAGGAGCCCTCAGCACAGAGCTGGCGGGCTGTAACACACGGCCACTCCATATGCACACACATTTGAATGAAAGCTTCGATTTGAGCCACTTACCAATCAAAAGCAGGCAGCCTAGTCTTCAGCAAGGCCAGGAAAGCTCGATGAATCCAAATTGCTTTGAGAGGAGGGGAGCATCTGGTCCATTGAAATCAACTTAATGTGCGTTTGCCAAAGGGACCGTCTGGCAAAATAGTCCTTATTTATTTATTTTTATTTTTTATTTTTTTGAGGGGGGGGGGCGAAGACCCTCTCCTCCCTCCCATCCCTATTCCACTCTTTCAGGGCTTTGGAAATAGACAGATAAAAAGACAAGCAGATAGAAGCTGGAGCTTTTATGTTGAGCTGGGGAAAGACAGGGGGTGGGAGGGATGAATTATTCACCAAGCAAAATCTTGGCAATTACAGCACATCAGGATCACGGTTGTGAATCTCGCCCGGAGAGATCCATCCCAGCATGCTCGGCGCACCACTGCTGTCTGTGAACTGACCTCGGTATTGATGACCACTGACCACGGGTTAGATTTAGGGCTAAAGGTCACAGCTAGACCAATCAAGTTCCCTGAAGAAACAACAGTAGCTTTTGAGGCAGAGCCGTGCCATTTATCGTGTTTAGTGGAAATGACCCGCTCACCAGGACCCCGGATCAAAGCCGCCGCTCCTCCAGAGAGCAGGAACATGCCGCTACAGCCACAATCAGGCCGTGATCGGACTCTCCCACCAACACATGGACCCCACAGTGGAACTGAAGGTACATATATGATCACATCATCACAGATGTAAACAACAGAATTTTTACAAACACAAAAACAGTGTAGATGACAATGTATAAGTCAGCACTGCACACACACACACACACACACACACACACACACACACACACACACACATGTGCACTGGCACACAAACACACACACACACACACACACACACACACACACACACACACTCATACTCACGCACACTCCTCCATGGTGAGCTGTACTGCTCTGACCTCGCAAGCAGGCCAAAGCTCAGTTTTCTGCTGGTTGCTCTTGGCCGGGTGCTGTGAGTGTGGGATCAGGGAGGGCATCCACAGCTCGCCCGCCTGCCAGCCGCTCCAACAATAACCGTGCGTGTTTGGCTTGGACGGCTCGCCCGGGTGTGCCCGCTGAGTGATGGCCACCCTGCCCCAGGGGCTGATGGAAAATGTAGTCATCCGGGAGTGTCAGGAGACGAATTCCATCAGCCCACATCGGCTGTGAGTTATGAGCCAGGAGCTCTTGGTTATAAAACACCTAGCTATGCTCACCCTGTTCAACCCTGTTTGTGGTCAGAAGAGCTACATGTTTAAGTGAATCTGTATATTCAACCCAGCCTAAATTAAATCTCTGTAAAAGCTGCAAATCAATAAACCACTGCCACATATATGCTCACTGTATATTTTTCCTTTATTTTCTGCTTTTTTATATGAAACATTTCTCTATATGGGAGAATCTTGAGTCCTGAATCTCATTCTGAACCCTGCCTGGGGATGATAATGACAGAATATACAATATAAACAGAATATACAATATAAACAGGCACACGATAAAGACAGTACTATATATACACAGCATGAAATACAGTTACAGACACAGTATTATCACTAACATGGGCATGAGTCAGTGCACTTCACCCTCCATACACACACCCATACACCCACCCACACACGCACACCCTCCAAACAATGCTTCAAACTAACCCAGAGTAATTAAGTCCTGCTAAGAATTTCAAATTAATTGCTACTAAGATCCGATTAAAGAAGATCCCCAAAATTCATTCCAGACCAGGGGCACATTAAAATCACAATGCCTTCTTGCTTTCCATCTCAAAACGCAGTGAGATCCCAACGGGAGCGTGTGGAGGTGCGTGGAGGTGCATGGAGGTGCGTGGAGGTGCATGGAGGTGTGTGGGGGAAAGGGAGCACAGTTGCACTGAGTCCTGCTGACCCCCGTGGCCTGGCTGTAATGTCCCGCTGTGGGTTCCCCCCGGGACACTGGGGATAGATGAGACAGAGCAGTGCGGCAGCAGGCCGCTAATCGCTCTGCATTAGCATAACAAAAGAGAAGCAGTGCTTGGCCAACACAGCCCATTACAGACGGGCTTTATCACAATTATCACATCCATCCTGCCTGCACTCTGCCTGACGGCTAGAGAGTGAGAGAGTGAGAGAGAGAGAGAGAGAGAGAGAGAGAGGGGGAGAGAGCGAGAGAGAGAGAGAGAGAGAGACAGACGGGGGAGACAGAGAGATAGACAAACAGAAAGAGTGAGAGGGAGAGAGAACGTGGAGGTGATGGGGTGTATGTGATTGCCTGTTGGTTTATTTAGCATCTGAGCATGGGGCCTTTCACAGTAAATGATATGCTGCAGTCCTCATCATGCACTCGAATCCTCCTGCTTCTGTCAGCCCAGCTGGAAAACATGCATGACATGACAGTGTGTACCTGATTCTCTACTCCAAATCCCACTGGTCCAAACCCTCCCAGTCTACAGCCACCCATTCTCCCAACAACCATATTCCTCCCAACACACACACACACACACACACACACACACACACACACAAACTCGCAGACATGACCACGCACACTAGCGCACGCACAAGCTCACACGCATGCGCTTATGCACACACGCAAACACACATGTACACACACACACACACACACGCTTACACACATCATCATCCTGTCCCTCCAGATCTTAGCCCGAGGCTATAGAAACAGGACCACATTAATTATTTTCCATGGCTGCAATAACACTAAGTGTGGTTCAGGGATGCAAATGATATGATGATTCAGAAGTCTGATAATTATAATTAATAATGAATACCATGACACTCCAAATAGCACACAGCCATCAGCCTAATGAGAACATATATAATATATGTATATCTCTTTATTATGCCTCTAGACATGCCAGTGTCCATTTCTGATAGGTTGCTCTAGGGAAAAGGAAAAAAGTCATTTAAACACTTATTTTATTAATATTTTTACTTATTTAGAATTTATCATTTTTTCCACTAGTTTGAAGCCACAACATACATAGAGCCTTTACTAAGATGACTAAGATGTTCTCAGGGCTGTCTTACATCTGTACATATCTTTATACAGTATATTGCAGACTGAACAACATTCAACATCTGATTATATCTGTTGGATAAGACTAGTCCAGAAATAAAACTGTACGATTGGCTTTGAGTTTGCTGTGTTTCTTTAAAATTCTCATTAGAAGCAAAAGATGACCCATATAACCTTAATACAGCCATGCCCAGCTGATAAACCACCTTCCTAATTTCTGGCGACTTTGTGATAACCACCGTCCTGTAAAACGCAACCTCAGAACCTCAGGTCCAGTCAGTAACCTGCGTGTATTGATGATTGCTTGTTAGCAATTGTGTGTCCAACGGTAATAAAGTCCTTTGTGCCCCTTGATTGCTCCATCAATCAAAGACACCCAGCACAGATTGCTGTTGGTCCACCCCCTTTGCGGTATGAGAGGGAACCTAACACTCAAACTCACCCTAATCGCACAGTTAGCTGTCAGGAAAATCTATTAAACACTGAAGGGGAAAGCTGTAACCAAGGTTAGCTTCTACCAGATAAATCAAAGGGTAAAATGTCATGCTAGCCAGGGACATAAGCCTGAAGCACAAGACACAATTCAAAGCAACTCCTAGATTAAACTGCTTTGCTGTAGAATAGAAAAACGTACCTTGAAAAAGAACGTTCAATGTCATTCAGCAAAGAAACTATGTTTGCCATCAACTGATGCGATCAACGTTTACGAATAGCTGAAATGCCTCCCTTTATGTTATTGGAAAGCCATCACTAAACAAACTGCAAATACAAGTGTTCTCTCCTAACAGTTTCTTACCACTACGACAAGTACGGGGAGGGGTTACTAATTTAAATCCACATTAAATTCCCTGTCACTCTCCCTCTATTGAGGCCACCAGATGTCATGTTTGTTTATTGGTTGGAAAAAGTCCACTGGTGCTGTATGATGCCTGGGGTTGTGCGTGCAGCTGGGCACACCGCTCTGCTGATCCTGACTGCAACGGTGGGCTTAGGGATAACTCCGGTCCCTCTCTGAGGGGTGAACTCCAGGGGCTGGCAGGGGCTCTGTTTACCCCGCAGGGTTATGGAAGTGTGGAGGCTAGTGTGGAAGGCTTTCCTCTAGTGCAGCAAAGCCCGTTATCTACAGTGGAAAACCGATCAGAGCGGAATGGGAGTTGAAGCTCACGACAGTGAGCGCTACATCAGCACGCTCCCGTCCTAAATGTGGAGGGTCTCTCTATGCCCCGGTCTCTCTATGCCTCTGATCTCCCCTCTGGAGGGCCTGGGAGTCCTGCTGCTTCAGTAAATGCAAATTAAGTCTCCATTTTCAAACGCACAATGTAGAAGCTGAAGTGACACTAAGTGTTCTAACCTGGAGAGAGTTCTATCTTAAACCATAAAAAGCACATTTTAATCACCTGGTGTTTCATTATATCTCATTTAATGTCTCATTTGATGTTTCATTTCATCAACAAATTTCAGTGAAGACTGTTTTTGTGTGAAATGGCCTCACACACACATCAACTGGCTTTGCTCAGGAGGAGTGTTCTGATTTTCACACAGTACACAGAGTATTTTGAGAATGTGGTTCATCACTAGCCAACTGTGGGCTCAGTCAAATATCAGCTAATCATGTTTCATTGCAGCATGTGACCAGTACTGCTGATACTGCTGTAATAATGTACTTTAAGTAACAAGCAAACAAAAACACTCTCTATCACATGGACCAGTCCTGCCCACACACAGACCCCAGGACTGTGGGAACACAGAGCACATCCATGAGGAATGATAGCATCACACAGTCATCAATGTGACAGGTGGACAACACAGGCACACAGGCAGGCGTCTGTCCAGTACAAGCCAAACACCACCAGCAGAACCAAACCAGAACAAACTGTCTGAGACATAATGAGCTGCTAAATCTGGATGCAAAACAAGCTCTCTCACAGAAAGATATGTTCACCCTCTAAGGGCAGTACTGCACAAATAAAGACACTGTAATCAAAAAGCAGGTTTAGAGTTTTTCCATCTTTGAGACTGTGGACCTTCCCAAGAAGCCAAAGTTCATTCTGACTTTGCCTCAGAATGGTTTGGCATGTAGCAGAGGGTCAAGTTCAGGTCAGCCACCAGCCTTAGGCTGTATTCAAGGCAAAATCAAGTTTTGAGCAGAGAGAGTTCTGTCAGGAGAGCCTATGATATCAGTAGAGAAATAAGCCTGACACCATTAATTACAGTGTCTCTCTCTGAATTAATTACAGAGGTGTCACTAAAGTGGAAAAGAATAGCTGTGTTCTACCTTTCACAACAACATTATTTACAATGAAATGAGTCCAAGTGATTTTAAGTGGCAATAGTAAGCACTGCATGATTATCAAACAGCCCCTGGTTTAATCAGTCTGTTATATTTCACATATTGGTGTACTATGATTACCTGCCGAAATGAAATGACCCCTTCAGGTTAATGGTGTGCTGCGATTTAAAAGGTGCTGCTACACCCAGAGGTTATATTGTTTTAGCTCAGTCAGGGTGCAGAGCAGATACCATTAAAGGCACTAAATCGCACAGACCAATCTGATTCACGCTGAGTGCAAAAAAAACCCCTCAAAAGAACTACACTTAGAGAACATACAACGATCATATGTTCTACCATGACTTTATTCACATGCTCTGGCCAGACCACTGAACACAACTGCAGGCAATATGATAGAAGAAAGACCTGCATTTGATTACAACAGCATGCTGTAAAAACAACATACCACTTACCAAAAATGTTAGATCAGTGCATAAGCCAGGGAATAAATACAACTGATAGATCCAACAGAACAGCTATTAAAGTGCAGGCATGGGGGGGGGGGCTGCACATCATTAGCATACTCATACATCTCAGTGGAAGTGTCAGGCTCTCTTCAGACTGTCCACTGCGCTTACGCACTGATGGGTGTGAATGGGCAGGCAGCAACACTGTGAGGGTACTAGCACTCTATAACACCCAGGGCACCAGGCCAGGCTTCATCTTAAAGAACTAGTGTCAGCGCTCAGCCCATCGACAGTGGAGGTGGTGGTAATGGTGGTGGTGATGGAGATTGGTGGCGGTAGACGTGATGGTGGTGATGATGGTGGTGTTGGTAGTGGTGAGAGGGTTGTCATAACCTCCATAGCTAAGGTCTACAGTTTCACAAAAGTCCAGGTTTCTCCAAAGCATTGTGTGTATTTATTTCATATTGTCGAGAAGAAGAGCATTGAGCAGGTATACGGTGGTGGTGAGTGTTTGCATTTGGGAGAGGGATGAAACCTGAGAAGGTGCATGTGAAGGCTGCATACATGTGTGGAGCTTCCCTGCCTTCCTACCTCTGTACTCCATGCATGGACAGTAAGTTCCATCAGGTTTCCAGCTGGGGGGAGGCCAAAGCAAGAAGAGGAAGCCCTAAGCTTATGTCCCTAGGCCATGACCTTCCTTCTAGCACGTAGTGCTGACAGAAAGGAGACAGGGTCATGTTCAGGGGATGGAGCACTCCATCATACAGGCCAGTGCATCAACTGGAGAGTAGCAGGAGCTACAGAAGGGGGAGGAGTCAGTTCACCCTCAGCCCTTGTGTCTTTCTGTATGTGCTAAACCCCACCTTTATGAACGTGAGGTCACCATGGAGGAAGATGAAGATGAAGGGGCCGAATGGGCTCAGGAGGAAGGGGCTAATGAGAAAAAAAAAAGCAGAAAAGAAGAAGAGTCATGTGGACACATCCAGGAGGGCCAGCTTGAGGAGCGGAGAAACAGTATCGATGAAAGGATTAACCGCCTCAGTGCTCCATGAGAGACAGAGGAGACAATCCCAGCATTCTCCAGGGGCAGAGATAGCCTGATGTCCATTCTGTTTGTCAATATGCTCCTCTTATCATTTCTCCTACCTGCTCTCAGCCAGAACAAAATGGAAAGAGGCACCCTTCTCTTTTACTCAGCAGTGGAGGACAAATCTGGCAGATTTCTTTGGGATGTGCATATATTCGGACTCTAATCTGTTAGCCATTCCACCTATAATACCAATCTGAATTACGATACCCCAAGTGATTTCATGCCTGTGGCTGCCCTCTCTTGAAACCCTGCCAGATTGTGTTTTTCTCTGCCTGGATCACATATAATGACTTGAAATAAGGGTGCACTAAAACAACCTCTAAAGTACTTCATTCTATCCCTTTATCTGAAGAAAATATGTGGATGGATGAGGCCATTGAAGAGAAACATGGCCCAAGTGCTTGTTCAGAAACCTGCTCATACATTAGACCCACATTCATTTACAGAAAGCTAAAAACCAGATGTCAGTAATGGTCTTCATCAACAGATGGGCTCATTCACAGGCTCAGTTCGACTTGGGGCCCAGTACCATTAGACTTGGCTCGGTTTGTTCACACTCTGGGCTGAATTACACTCCAGGTCAGCTGGGTGAGCTCCATGCTCCAGCTGCCTGCCGTTCCCGAGCCCAAATCAGGATTAGCCTCAGTCAATATCCAATGTCTACCCAAGCAGCATCAAAATGATAACACAGGCACTCAGGGCAGTTGGGAGCATTTTTTGAAAAGTGGCCATGTCCCACATGAGGCTCTGCAAGGGAATAAAGTATCGGGTTCAGAGCGACGACTAAGAGAAGACAGGAGCATGCGGCTGGGTATAAACGTTGACCTCATGCTGCAGCGTGGTGCGTCCATAGCCCTGGCAGATTGCGAAGTGCGTCTGACAGGTTCTTCCTACCCCCCGCACCCCCTCCCTCCCTCCCCCGTCGCCTCTCCAGACCTCGTGTCCTCACGCTCACCGAGGATGACTCATCGCTTGGCTCCCGTCACCAGACGAGGCTGGCAGGGAAGGGGCCGTCTGTGTCCCAGACACGTGCCACCGCGTCTGGCCCTCTCTTCCATGCCGGCGGGCAGGGGCGAACTCCACCGAGCCCGTTTCCCTGTCTTCCGCGAGACAAAGCGATGGGTTGTTGGGGGGGGGGGGGGGTTCCTCCCCTGCGCCTCTGATACGCCGTTGCTTCCTCTCTCTCCTCTACACTGAAGAAAAAAGTGACGATTCTGCAGCGTGGTTTGGACACATGGGTCTCTGATGTAGCACAGAGATAAGGAAGCACAGCACGCGTGGAGAGTTAAAACGGCGAGTTAAAACGGCGGGTTCGAACGGGCAGAAGGACGGCCTGGCCGATGATAACACAGAGCTTGGATGTGATGCACCGGGGAGGAACAAGGTATCTCCACACCAGGGAGACGAGAAGTTCAGACGCTGGAGGAGAGTGGGCAGTAAAGCCAGGTCACCCTGAACCTGACAGTGAAGACAAACACCTGCCAATCTGCCTAATTCCCAGGGAGATAATTAACACTGTTCTAATGATTACTTAAAACATCTACTGCATGTATCATAGTAGTGCGCAGTTATTAATGCGGTGTGCTGCATGCATAACTCTCTCTTTCTCTTAGTGACTGGGAAATGGATCTCTATGGTAAGAGGCTTCACTCAACATCTGCATAATGTGTAAGATTCTACCACTTCCAATAAAAAACTTGTCTAAACTAGTACTTGATCTAACATGTTCAGGAGATCTACTCAGCCTGGTCTATGTTCCAGAGTCACTAGTCTGGCACTGATCCAATTCAAACCTCTTGTTTCTCATTTAAATTCAACCAAATTTAGTATTGCTACCCCAGAGGAATATATCCAAAGTTAATTCAGTGTAGACAGCCATAAAAAAAACACTACAAAACATGAAAACAACAGATAAATCAAACCCCTATACCTAAAAACACACTGTAATTCTGCTGTGGGAATATTCTGAACTACAACCTTTGTGCCCCAGGTCCTGAGTACACTGGCCATGTGTGGAAGCTCTGTGTGATGGGGTTGGAGTTCAGGGGAAGTAAGGGGTTAACAGCAGAGCAGGACACAGAGCCCTGGCCTTGTGCCACACAATCTCTTCTGCTGGACCGGGTAAAGAAGGACAGTGTGGTGGGCTAATCCGTCAACAATGCCTAGAGCCTAAGGAGAGCAGAGGAGGAGAACAGGGTGAGTGGGAGGAGGAGGAGAGGAGTGGGAGTGGGAGAAGAGGGGAGGAGGAGGAAGAGGAGAGGAGAGTAGTAGAAGTGAGAGTGGGAGAATAGGGGAGGAGGAGGAAGAGAGTAAGAGGAGTGGGAGAGGGAGGAGAGAAGGGGAGAGGAGAGGAGGAGAAGAGGAGGAGGAAGACAGTAGAAGTGGGAGGAGGAGGAGAGGAAGAGTGGGAGGAGAGGAGGAGGAGGAGGAGGAAGATCATATGAGGCGTGGGAGGAGGGGAGGAGAAAGAGAGGAGGAGAGGAGGAGGAGTGAGAGGAATGGAAGGCAGGGACATTATCATCTTGCAGATGATAAATATGTTCTGAAAGTGTGTGTGTGTGTGTGTGTGTGTGTGTGCCTGTGCTTGTGTGAAACAGTCTAAATGTTGCTAAGATAGTAAAATTATGGAAAAATTCTAATTAACTCTAAACTCTACAGGGGTTGGACAATGAAACTGAAACCACAATAATTTATTAGTATGGTGTAGGGCCTCCTTTTTCAGCCAATAAAGTGTCAGTTCATCTTGGGAATAACATATACAAGTCCTGCACAGTGGTCAGAGGGATTTTAAGCCATTCTTCTTGCAGGATAGTGGCCAGGTCACTACGT
>JAOXYF010000005.1:17468005-17488618 GCA_028565775.1 Sternarchorhynchus goeldii | reverse complement strand
TTGCTCCGTGCTCCCCGTCTCTTGCTCCGTGCTCCCCGTCTCTTGCTCCGTGCTCCTCGTCTCTTGCTCCGTGCTCCGCTCTTCCCTCTCTTTCGTTACTCCCCTCGTCTCTTGCGGGAGATCAGCTCATTAGGGGACATCCTCACGTGCTAATGTTTCGAGCGCCGACCGCAGACATGCCCGTCAGATAAAGCAGTGCTATTCATTATGCCCAGGAGAGGGAAGAGGAGCGAAGACATGATGAGAGAGAGAGGGGGAGAGAGAGAGGGGGAGAGAGAGAGAGAGCGTAGAAGGACAAGTAGCCTCGGGTGAACCGGACCGTCAGTTCAGGGTCTTATCAGCGTCCTGCATGGAAGTGAGGAGAAAGGAAAGGCGCATGTACTCGCTACGAGCAGTGGGGAGGGCCGGACGGCAGGACAGCATGCCGAAGCAGTGCGCGTGGTGGGTGGGTTCAAAGACTATGGGTAAGTTGGGAGGTGGTTTGCGCTTTGAACTCCATCTGAAATGATCTATCTAAAATTTGCATACAATGAGCATCTAAGGAATGTGTTTTCAAGTCCTACCTCCCACCTCTTATTATCTGAGCACAGACTAACCTTGGACAGGGAACTGTTATCTCCCAGCAGCCACTCACAGATAGGGGAAAGAGGCTGCATGGACTCAACTCAGATCTGGTTGACCCATACAGGACTTTATGACCATATCCTATTATGGACTAAAACAGAGATTATGAATAGAAAGTTGCTAACACTAGAGCTTTATGAGCCAACGATAACACACATTAATGGAGGCTTTATGAATCTGGACTGTCACTGTGGAGGAGTAGCTAAATGTTTAAGTCCAAGCAAAGAACTTCCTCTCATTAATCAGCGGAAGAGAAGGTTAGATCACTCAGATCAGACACTCCCAGCCTGAGACTCACACACAACAAGGTTAAAGGAGCCTTATTAATAAACTAAAAGGTTATCACAGCAAGGGCAAATGTACCTTCAGTGAACTTGCACTGTAGACATATATTACCTTCAGATGCAGAATACTACAGTTTTCACCTTGACTGTCAGCATACTATGATAAAGAGCAAATTTCACATAGCACTTAATTTCAGTGTAGTGCCTCTAATTGGACATAACAGACAACAGAGAAATCTGGAACTGCCAGTGTGTGTCACTCTCAAGCTTAGTGGTTGATTTGGAAACTGACAGTGTGAAGAGACAAAAACAATTATGAAAAACTGTCAGTTGTCAAAGAAAACGATGTATGTCCCTGAATGAGACTTTCATGCGGGGTTAGCGTCCTGTGAAATTAGCAAAACGTCACTCAGAGACTCATGTGCTAGCCTGAGGGCTAGGAGATGGAGTTAGTGGCTCGGGACACTGTCTGGGAAGAACAACTTGTCAAAAGGTTCTCTTTCCCTCATTCTGTTTTTGTCTCTTTTTTTTGTCTTTCCATGCTTTAAAGACAGCCATCAAGTGAACTGCCAGGTGTGCTGTTCCTTGAGAAAGAAAACAACATCCAGTAAGAAAGAAAAATAAAGCAAACACAAGGCCGTTCAGCTCCAAAGGCTATCAAAGGCTGTCTTGGGTGAGCAAGCACTTACAAAGGAGACAATAATAGAGGGTAAGAGCAAGGAAAGTCAACATGAGAGAGAAACCAGTCCATCAAAGCCACTTTTCCCGCTGTCCTCAGTCCTGCCGTGCATGCTGGGGGTTCAGCGCAGGACAATACCCTCAAATCCTACGAAGGACGGAGCAATGCAGGGGTCCAAGGATTTACGGGGCTCCAGTGAGAGAAACAATGACTCATCCCTCATCTCTCTCTCCTTATCAGATTATCACGTGGAATATCTTTCTCACTTATACATGTGTGTGCATGTATGCGCATCTGTGCATGTCAACCTGTGAGTATGCGTGTGTGTCCATCAGTGTTATGTCTGAGTGTGTGTGCGTGTGTGTGTGTGTGTAATTGTATGAGTGTGCATGTGTATCTATTGTCGGGCTCGTGAGAAGCTCAGGTGGTTGGTTGGAGTCAGATGTATAGTGCAGTGCTGAGGTGCAGTTATGAGCCATAACACATTGTGTCTTCTTTTTACAGAGACTCAAAGAGTGCAGTGAGTCAGAGGGTATAAGGTTAAACACCACCACGCCCCCAACAAACACACACACACACACAGATGGCACCTGTTTGCACACAAAACAACCACAGATGATGAGTACTGTCATGTTTCCTCAGCTTAAATGAATAAAGGGAAAAAAGTGAGCGAGGGAGTCAGTGAGATAGTGGGAGAAAGGGAGCAAGGGAGTTAGTGAGAGTGGGAGAGAGGAGAAAGTGAGCGAGGGAGAGAGTGGGAGAGAGGAGAAAGGGAGCGAGGGAGAGAGTGGGAGAGAGGAGAAAGGGAGCGAGGGAGTTAGTGAGAGTGCGAGAGAGGAGAAAGGGAGTGAGGAAGTTAGTGAGAGTTGGAGAGAGGAGAAAGTGAGCGAGGGAGAGAGTGGGAGAGAGGAGAAAGGGAGCGAGGGAGTTAGTGAGAGTGGGAGAGAAGAGAAAGTGAGCGAGGGAGTTAGTGAGAGTGGGAGAGAGGAGAAAGGGAGTGAGGGAGTTAGTGAGAGTTGGAGAGAGGAGAAAGTGAGCAAGGGAGAGAGTGGGAGAGAGGAGAAAGGGAGCGAGGGAGTTAGTGAGAGAGTGGGAGACAGGAGAAAGGGGAATCGAGAAAGCAGGTCACCGCCAGCCTGAATTTTTATTTATCAAAAGCAGCCGAGTCTCTACTACTAAACACACTTACATAACCTCCAAAGTGCCACTCTACCCCTTACATGAAACAAAGCAGAGATAAAGCTCTGTCTCTGGAGAGAACCCACGCGCACAAGAGCAAGTACAAAGACTATTGCGTGCTGCCTCAGTATTATAACAAGTGAATGACTAACACAGGCTTAATTAAAGTTAAAGAGACTGGCGCTAGGCACCGGTTACAGGTGTAAGCCACAGGTAGAGTTCCTTGGGTGGCATTGTCTTGCACAGACCAGGAGTGTGTGGGCGGCCGTGTCTGGTGTCAGCTCTTTGTGCCCGGGGTGGGGCACTAGGAGAAAGGGCTGTTGGCGGGCGTTTAGCGGTTGAGTGCGGAGAACTGGAGAACAGGGGCCCGAGGAACTGGCCGCACCTGCTGGTCTCTGAGTCGCCGTCTCTGGGGGGAACAGGGCAGGGCAGCCGTCACGGCCAAGTCACACCGGCTTTGTGCGGCGAGAGGACATGTGACTGACATCGACCTGAATACCACTGGGTAACCTTCTGGGAGACACCAATACCTCACGCCATGGAGAGGGTGGGGGCAGATTGGGTTTTGGGGTGGGGGATATGGTGTTACTGACTACTAGCTTTTCCTGAAACATGACCCATGACATAGGTGAGCATGTAAAATATCTGAGGTCTTCTGCACACATGAACTCAGTGGGTACTGTAACCACACGCGAACACAGTGGGTTCTTTGACCACACATAGATACAGTGGGTACTGTAGCCACACATAAACTCAGTGTGTACTGTAATCACACATAGACACAGTGGGCTATGTGACCATACATAGACACAGTGAGTACTGTAACCACACATGGACTCAATGGGTACAGTAATCACACATAGATACAGTGGGAAATAGCCACATGTGGACAAATAGTGGCTACAGTAACCACACATTGGAGAGACTGGGAATAAATGTGACAGCCACAGAGAGCCAAGTTCCCTTTCACTTTGGTCATTTACCATGGATTTGTGTGTGTGTGTGTGTTAGAGAGAGAGAGAAAGAAAGAAAGAAAGAAAGAAAGAAAGAAAGAAAGAAAGAAAGAAAGAAAGAAAGAAGAAAATAAAATAAAAACATGCTTACTCTTAAACTTAAACACACTGATCTTGTACTGTTTTAAGGAAGGATGCCCACAATAGCATCCACTATACTCTCTGTATAGTAAGGGGAAAAACAACCTAACTCATACCTATTCATTCAACAACATGAGGGGATTTTTTTATACTGCCCATAACATTCCTGTGCTTCTGGTGATTCACCCTCCCTGGAGTGACTCTGTGAAGATTGTCTAAGTGTCTGAATTAAAAACAAAATGTGTCATGGTAACACACAAACACAGCATGACAACTCACCTTGTTCAGGATTGAACTAAGCAATGAACTGTGTCTAACTGTGTCTTAACATGTATGTGATGATGTTCACTGGACCCCACCATTGGCATCTTGAGCAGAAAGTTCTAGAAAGAATCCAGTAGCTCAAGTCTGTGAGGGTGCCAGCTACCTGCTCTTTCCACACAGAAGTGCAACTATTCGCAAACGTGGACCAACCAACGCACTCCGTGTCCCCTCTCCTCATCCGTCACCTAGGTGACGCCACTCCTGCTCAATTCAGCTGACATCAGTCCAGCTGGTCTTTTGGTAGCTCTCACTGCCAACGCTGTCATTCTGAGGGGGGCCAGAGGGGGCGCCAGAGAACCAGAAGAAGTAAGAACGAGAGAGTTCACCCCGGTTCAGCGTCGGGGGAGAGGGCCTCGCAGCGGGAGAGAACCGCCAAAAGAAAATGAGTCAGCACAGGGAGCGAGTGAGGCCAGGAGGAACAGACACACATCCATTTGGGCTCTCGGGGAGAGAGGGAGTGAGGGAGATGGAAACCAGCAGCGGGCAGGGGAACAGCGCGCAGAGAAGCCGACAGGCCGAGGTTGAAATGTCTGGTGCTGGGCAGATTGGCCGGTCGGTCTCCAGGCTGACGCCTGATCCCAGTGGCCTCCATCAGTCTCCATCCTCTCAAAAGCCTCAGTGAGGAAGCCTATTATTTCTTAGGCTTCGAGCTGAGCCGAGGGCTGTCAGGGCTGACAGCGTGCGCTCCCGAGCTGTCCTCAGGTTACTCTATAAACACACGCCTTCCCACATTCCACTTCCAGACATAACATTATGCAGAGCTGTGACATACCCTCAAATTACTGCCAGGCCATGAGCTAATAAACAGAACTGTGTATGTATATGTGCAGGACTCCCCATAGTCTAAATGAGCATTCATGACCTATGCAGTACTTAGCTGCTTCATAATAACCAGACCCTGCTAACCTCATTAAGCGTCACAAAGAATTAGTAGATAGGAAATTACAATGACTGATGATAGTTTCATTTGATTTGACACAAATGAAGTTGCAAGAAAAAAAATCACCTCTAACCCAAATGTCAAAAAAAAAACATCCTAACCCTCTATCTTAACCATAAGTGTTTGGTCTTTGACTCAAGTTAGCTTGAGTGAACTCCAACGAATTGACATTCATGAGATCCTCCCGGTGAAGCCATCTCCTTCACCTCCATTCAGCTCCAGCATCGACATCCATCTGTGAGACACCTCCTCTAGAGGAGAGGTCATTTCCCTCCATCCGGGCCCCACCCCTGCCCTATTGGGGTCAATCAGCACAGCTCTCCTGGCCGTCAGGGAGTCCCGACAGGGGCCTGTTAGGGAACGTCACCTCGGATTAGGAGAAAGGTGGAGAAAGCTGTAGGAGTGGAGCTCTCTGGGGCCTTGGGGCAGCTGGGAGGGCTGCCCAGGAAGGCAGGGGGTAATGAACACCACCCAGGAGAGGAGATGAGACCAGGACTGGCGGAGCACAGGGATTTGCATGAAGGACCAGATCCTCTTAAAGTAAAGCCACCATAACACACATGGAAGGCTCTGGCTTTAAATCCTTTGGCACCCTCATGCCAGTAGTGTTAAATGCGGTTACTAGATTTGCCTAGAAAATGGTTTTGCAAAGAGCCATAAAAACTGACTGACTGAGCACACTCAGGCCTTTGTGAAAAGAAGTAAGAAATCATCTCCCAAAAAAAACGAACTAATAACTAAAAAACCCTTTAAAAGACAGACTGCAGCACATGCAGCATAAGTAACATGATAGGAGTTTCTGAGGTCCTGGCAAAACAAAAAAGGATAAAAACTTACTCTGCTTTTTTAAAGAGTATTCAGATTATTACTTAATAATAATAATAACAATCATTCCACTTTTCTGAGTGATGTATTTGTATTATGCATGTGACTGGTCTTTATCCTGTTCCCTTCACTCCACATATCTCTCCATTAACACTGCTGGTCAGTTTGGTCAGAGTGGAGTGAATGGAGTGGAAACCCACTTACCGGCATTAAGACCACACTGTGAAAGGGCCATAACTCCAGTCAGCCCACATGCTGCGACAATCGCACACGTGCTGATTGCTGATTAATGCCATTGATCACATGGTGGAGCACTCTGGTTGCAATGCATGATGGGATCATACCAAACATTTAATTCTAAAACAGTATTCAGAAGAAAAGAAAACTAAACTCAAAGCATGTTTCAAATGCAAAACTTTAAAATTAAGGTCTGCGTATTTGAGGTGAGTTTCTAAAACAACAGTGGACCACTTAGATAAGCCTAAATTGGCAGAGAGAGACTGTTGTGCACTCTAAGATAGGAAGTTAAAAGTCAGTACAAAGCACCATAAAAGCTATGGAAAACTTGGAGATCTCTATGCAGTGATATGAGCATTTCACTCTCGGCCATGAAGGCTACGATAGAGCTGCCCCTGCAGATGCCTGAGAGCAAAGAGCTGAAGTTGGATCAACTTGACAAACATTTCACAGAGCAGCAGAACTTCACAGTGACCTACACAGAGAAATCCTCGATAAAGTATGCATGTCTGTGGGTAGCAGTGAACACCAAACACATACAGAGTAGGAATCTTTCATGATTGTCACAGAGAAGTTAAAATTCTTACTAACTATATTACATTCTACACTCACTGAATACTTTTCCAGAGTAAACAAACTGACAGACAGACAGATAGATAGATAGACAGAAAAGAGAGTGAGAGAGTAAAAGCGAGAGACATGGAGGTCAGAGATGAAATTTAGCATGGTAAAGCACAGGCGGGTGTTTCATACTCCCTGCTCTCAAGTGTGTATGTTTAGCTGTCTCAGCTTCTGCCCCAGCCAGACCCAGCTAATGGCCTTATTGTGTTAGCCTGCCTCCGGAGCCGCCCCTCCCAGCCAGCCCTGTGCTCCTGTAATCTAATATTCCCTTTCCAAGCAAGGCATTGTGCGCTTTTAGCGCTGCATCGCGGCACGGCTCAACCTCTCCGCAGGAATGCCACAAGGACTCACGTCAACTCAGCCAGGAAGCCGCCGCACGGCTCCAAATGATTTATACCTGTGCGCCGTTACCCTAGCGGGAATTTACTCTGTGCAGGCATACGTTAATATACAAAGCCACACGCCCACGAGCGCACCCGAAGAGATGACGGAAAAACGCCACTTAGAGAAGCTCAAACGCTAGACAGCTGTCATCGCTACAAAGAGCACAGCATTTCATTTTATCACCCCCGCCAGTCTCTGTATACATGCACACGCTATAGAACCATACTGCTTGATAGACCTATATATGTTTTCAAAAGAGGCACAGGCTTTGGTGCCGTCTCCCGCTGGTGGGAGTGCATCAATAAATAACAGTAAGAAGAGATTTTCTCTGAGCTAGCGGTATGTGAAATGCAGGAATTCTGAGCCACAGACGGCAAAGGCCACGGTTCTAGGGCGCTTAGATCTCAGAAATACGTGGCTCGTACGTGACTGGAGCCCGTGGCTTTAGTTGGAGAGCATACTTATTTAACAGAGCGTTCGCTCAGGGAATGGGTTTTTTGGCCTCCAAAGTTCAGACCTGGGCATAATGAACAGGGGAACAGAGGAGAGGCTAGAAGAGAAAGTAGAAGAGAAAGTAGGCCAGATAAACAGCATTACAGCAGGAACACAGGCCATTACATCACATCCATACGTGATGTCATTTAAGGTAGCAGCAGCATCCTGTTTATCTGTGTGTGTGTGTGAGTGGGAGGGTGTGTGTGTGTGTGTGTGTGTGTTTACATGCAGCATTATGAAAGCTTGGCTGAGAGATTTTCCTTTCAATTGTCCAAAGAACAAAAACACCTCACTGTTTCTGGTCTTCATCATGTCATTTTTAGCAAACACAAAAAAAGATGGAGGAGAAATGCTAAAGGAACAGATGCAGGAGGTGGAGGGTAATAAAATAGAGAGTGGAGGAGAGCTATGGGTTTGGGCATGGATTTGGATGTGGGAGTGGCTACACGTGTGGGCGTGGCCAGCAGCTTTCGGTCGAGGTGAGGTGGGTTGAAGCAGTAGGGCAAAGTGGCTGGGAGTCTGGGCAGTGGCTACTGTCTGTCTGGTCATTATTAGATCAGCTCCCTGGCACTGGTCCTTAGTGTCCATCAACAAAGCGAGAGAAAGATGTAATTAGGATATATGGAAGGACAGGATAGAGGGCTGTGGGAACAACGTATCTTGTGCTGAGTCATACTTCCCAGGTTCCCTGCCAGATGAATTGTTATTCATCTGACCATAAGAAAATACTTGTTTGTAGCAGTCCAAGGAATCCACACTATTGTCAGTTGCAATATAAAATTTGAGAAAGTAGCACGGAGAGATGAGTTCATGAGTTCGTGGTGGAAGAAGGTTATGATTGTGAACTACACTATGTATCACTGCCTGTTGTGATCTCTCTCTAAAACAACAGAGCTGTGATGAGGAGAATGCAGTCTCTCTCTCTCTCTCTCTCTCTCTCTCTCTGTTTTTGAATAAAGTTGTCTCTTCCATCAAGCCAGCACTGTGGTGACAATTAGCTCTGTATCACATGAGAAGATAACTGAGGCTAAACTTAGGCCCATGTTGTATCTCTGTAGAGCCTTGCAGTGCAGCTCTTTCTCCAGGGAGCACTTACTGTAAGTCAGAACAGTCAGGCCTGCCAAGACTCTTAAAAAAAACACATCAAATTCTGACTCAGTAAACAAGGAACGGAAGACGGCACGTGGTGGTGAAGACAGGACTGAAGATGGCTCGGTGGCCCACTGCTTCGGGGAAATGAGTGAGTCCAAAAACACACAGAGAAGGAACATCATGTTGAGACAGATCTGATGAGTGCTGAGGATATACATGGACTGGGGGAGGGAAAGCATGAGAGAGGGAGAGAAAGAGTGTGAGAGAGAAACAGATATGAAAGGCGGAGAGATTTGGAGAGATCAGATAAAAGGAGAGGGAGAAAAAACAAAGAGAAAGTAAGGGAGAGGAAAAAAACAGTAAAGGAGAGAGAAAAAGAATTGGGATAAAAGAGAAAAAGAGAAAGAGAGATGTAAAGGGGCAGTGAATGGAAGAGATAAGAGAGTCACGCAAGCCCAGCACCTCATCAGTGTTCACACACACACACACACACACACACACAGAGACAGACAGACACAAAAACAACGCCTGGGTCGGAACCCGAGGAGCAGACAGTAATTAAAGCTGCCATTGGAAGCCCAGGGCACTCTCAGGAGATCAGCTTCTTCTTGTTTTTCTAAGGGAAGGAGGTAGAGACTGAGCACAGTGATTGCTGATCCATTGTTCCGCTGGACGGGTCTGCAGCCAACTGCTGTTTTCAGTACTTACTCAGAGCTCCTGGTCACCATATCCCTGCGAAAGGAGTCTGTGTTTTCAGGAAAACAGCAAAACACAGCCATGCATAAAATGTACATCAAAAAGACAAGGGTGTCTTTCCCCTGCACAGAAAGACACACTGCTAGAGCAATTTTCAGGCACAAAGATTCAAATGTAATCAGCCCAGGATGTTGTTTCTAACCCTTCGATGTTTATTATCTAGTCCGTTTTGCTGAACATGCCAAAATCAGGCTCAGCAATATGAGCCAAGCCTATAATGTTTATCTTTTGGCTGTGTCCTACCTAAGACTGACCTCATGTTAGTGGAATGACCGAACTTTTCCCTCTTGAACAATGCGGCACTACAGTGTAGCAGGGGTTGGGGGCGGAGGGCTGGCCTCCTGCAGAGGGTGATGGGAGGAAACAGCTGCGGTGGCCGTGGTGACCGAGACCTGGCAACGAGCAGCGCTTCCTGGAGACCGGCGCAAACAATGACACCAGCGGCGACAGCGACAGACGCAGGAGAAGCTGCAGTGTGGGGCTACTGCCAGCGTCCTCCCATCCACCTCTACTCGCACAGCCTTACGCCATCCGTTCTCCTTCCTCCCTCGCTCCCTCTCTCCCTCCCTCCCTCTCTCACCTTCATCCCTTCATCCTGTACCACCACGCTGGCGGCTCATCGCACACACCGCTCACACCTCCTCCCCGACCTGCTGTTGCAAGCAGCATGCTGATCAGCTCTCCGTGAAGATGACGAGAGGGGAGGAGTGGGAGTGGGGGGGGGGGGGGGAGGCGCGCGAGGAGGTCAGCGAGTTTGTCTGGACCACTGTGGATGCCACGATTGTCTCTCGCTGACAAAGGCGGCACTGACGGCTTACATAAAGGTGTCGGCGTTCAAAACATCTCCCACGTCAAGTGACAAGGTCAGAAGAGTTTGTTTGGGTTGGAGGACAAGGAAGCTGGGGGTGGGCATCGAGTCACTTCTCACCCTGACTCCTGACGTCATCTACAATGTGCCACGTGCTCCAGCGAGAAAGTGGCGACAGAACGGCCAGTGTGAAATTCGCAAACGCCGTCGAATGTTTACAGTAACACTATTATATCAACAAGGATCTCCATAAAAAAAGAGAAAGGATTACAAAGCCCCCCCCCCCCAACCCCACCCCCAACATGCTTAATTGGATACGGCCCCCATGTCCCACGTCTGAGGAGCGGAGAATCGCTCCCTACATTACCAGCCTGAGCCTAAGAGACGGGATCGTTTTAACTCGTCTGTATTCAAACATGGTCACGGACAGCGTGGCGCTGAAACCCCCCCCACCCCACCAGCGGAACCCTCATCTCCTCCCAAGCTCCGTGCCGTAATGCCAGCGGCACTAGAGAGGGAGTTAAACTCCTTAATTGCCTGCGAGGGGCGGCCCCTCGGCCACGGGCATCTCACGGGGGAGGCGGCTCGCGTGGTGAGCCGGTGGGGAGCTGGCAAAAAGCTGCCGGGGTTCTCGGCGCTCTCCAGGGAGGAGGCGAGAACACGACGCTCAGACATGCCTGGCTAAACCGATCCAAACGCCACCAGATCATGGCTAATTTATGTTGCCCAGAGAATAACAACCTCCCACCCACTCTCAAATGACTGTGAGATAGTATGGAAGCAGTGTTTTTCCTCACTCTTCTCAAAAGGACTGAAGAGGACCATAGAGCGTTAAAGAACGGATACAGGAAAACCCTCCAACCACTATATTCCGCATGTTCTTTGGGTAAAGCTGCCCTTTCTGAATGTATTCATGGAGTTTTATTTTTAAATTCTGGGGTCAAGATGTATTAGGATTTTTTCAGTGAAAGAAACAGAGGCTCGTTCTTCACCAGAGTTGAATGTTTCGTCTCTATCTGAACGCAAGAGCACATGGGAGTAACATGTGAAGTCATTCCTGCAGGGAAGAAGCTCAGGAATTCAAAGTGAAAGCTAAGGGAGGGGAAATTCAAAGGCGGTTATGTTCTATAATAATCCATTCTAATACCACGCATTAATAATAAATAATCCAAGCCAACATCTCTCATGTGGGGCCAGGACCAGACGTCTGGATCTAAAGCGAAGCATCTCCACTTGAATCAGATGGCTATTTGCTTCAGCAGAAGCTGAAATTATCAGGCCGTTATGAAAATTCTGGACCTGCCTTCACCCTGATGGAAAACAGCCTTCGAAGATCCACTCTGATTAGTCCTCAGGAACGGGGACAAGGCCTAGTAGATGGTATGGACGGGAGGATAATGGAGCTTTGGCAGGTCGGTGTCTCCTCCACAAGACGTCCTCCCAGCCTGCCTCCCTTCCTCCCCGCGCTGGTAATGGTGCGGTGGGGTGGGGGGGGGGGGTTGGGGGTAGCGGTTCATTGGTTGACTCGCTCCTCTCCAAAACTCCCTTTCCACACACCAACCCACAGGACCCACTCAAAGAGATCTACCCACAACCCCCTCCAAGGCCAGCCCGCCACTCTGAATCCAACAGCCTCAAAGCAGGAAAATCATAAACAATCCGTTTAACGGCTTAAATTCCACGCTCACTCACTAGCACACATACTGTAGTCACTGTCAACAAGCTACAACAGTAGCTCTCTGTTTATGTTGTGCTGAGCTGAACTGATTCGCTGTAGAGGAGGTTTTCCACATTGTAGCAGATGCCTGTAGTGATAGTGAATGCGTATATGTAGCAATGCATAACAATGACAACACACTGGGATAACGGCAGCTTTTGGTAGCCCAAGGCTTTTCGCATGGCAAAGAAAAGTCCTGCAGCTCAACATGTTAAAACTCAAAACAGGAACCCCGAAGGAGCACAGCACTGGGGTGTGTGACCTGGGCCCAACCCCAAACCCCATCCTTTGTCTTCATCAGACTTTGTTATAAGTCTGTTAAGTGTCACTTTGGCAATGAAAGATTTAAAAATTTGGGACAAGCCCAACCCTTGCTCTGTCCATCTGTCAGTAATTACAGAAAACACAACATGGTGTGTATTTTGAGTGAAACTTTGAATGGGGCATTTGAGCTTATTTGAGTTAGAACTTCATCATGGCCCAGGCTCACAGGAACTCCCACCCTGAGGATGCATGCAGGAATTCTCACCCTGAGGCTGCGTGCAGGAACTCCCACCCCGAGGGTGCATGTAGGGGGTAAACAAGACGGGTCCACAAAAGGGCCACCATTACACTCGATATCCTGTTTCTAGAGATGGAATCTGGTGCATTCATGCCCAAAGTTAAAACCTGGGTTACAGTCACTCCTTATATATAAACAATCAGTCTTAGTTGCTTTGCACTCGCTGTTCTGTTCTGTTGTGTGCCACCGGGCCACCGTACAATTACGCCTTCATGTCAGCAAAGTCTCGTGAGGCGCTGAGCTGGAGGACGATGCACAGTCCCCGAAGCAAAGGACCATGGGTGCCGGCTCTCCCAGGCCGGGTGATGCCATCCTGCCTCTGATCAATATTTCAGCTTGGCCCATCTTCTCGCAGGCGGCCGGTGTCGAGGCCTGAGCCTCACGGGTCGAGCCTGTCCTCAGATGAGATGCCCTCTGCCTCGAGATCTGCTGGGGATGTCTGCCAGGCAACAGCAGGGAAGGCAGCTGTTCCTCCACCCCCACCCTCCACCCAACCCAAACACTTCCTGACTGTCCCTCCATCCACTTCCTCGAACCTCGAAGGTGAGACTTCACAGGGCGAATAGCATTTCGCTCCTTTTATTTTTTTTTTGGTTTGGTTTGTTTTTTTGTTTGTTTCTATGGAGACAATGACAGTAAAAGCACGTGGGGGTACATGGCTTTGTGTTTACAGGTTGGAATCAGGGCATGGGAGGACAACAGGCTGCCATTGTGTGAGGCCCACAGGAGAGGCACTGACATTTGGTTCAGATGGATGAGCTCATGGTCCCTATTGTCACTCCATATCTGGCACAGCGTTCCTTCACAACACCCTCTGCCCCTCTATAGAGAAGCTGTGCTCTAGGCCAAAGCCTGAAAAACCAGACGTGATATTACTCAAAAAAGAGAGTCTGTCAGCATTTCATTAATGTAAACACAACATGTTAATTGTGCGTTTGGCTCCGTAGGCCTGGGGAGGTGTGTGTGTTTGTTTGGGACGCCCCTCAGCATCCCACAGAAAGACCAAACCTTGCGCACATCCACAGCCCTGCCTGAACAGCACGTCGACAGAAATCTGGAACGCCACTAAACTCTCAGCTGTGGAGACAAAAACCAGTGACTGAGCTTCTGAAGCAGCGAAGCGTGTGGATCTGACACCCTGCATAATGCAGTACACACCAGACAGTCCAGTCACACTCACCACAGAGACACAAACTCATGGCAAGGTCTGTGGACACTGAACAAAGCATTATTTTAATCAAAAACAAAAAAAGCCTAAAATGACTCTCGAGTTGGTTTTGAAGCTTTGAGTTTCAGGTTTTCAAGCAGCTTCTATGTGTCATACTGAGCCCTGCCTCTGTGGTCCAGTGCAATGTGATACGAGCCAGTGCGTCAGTTAGGGAGTTAGATGAAGAACCTTAAGGGCTTCTAATAATAGCTAGAGAAAAGGGAGCCAAAGCAAAAAAAACAGGTGAGCAGAAAACAAAATACTCTCTAGTAAACACACACGGATGTACATATAAACACAACCACACACATCACAAAGCAAACTGACGTCCCCAAAACTGTCGCTCCCAAAAATTCCAGTGTTACCATGGCGACCAGCATTCGAGTTCTAGGAGATCCAGGGATTTCAAATGTGCTAGATGAGAGTCTTCCATCTTTCATATAAAGTCAGTACAGTCATTAGAAATAACAGGGACCCTTTTGACATTTTTTCAATTTAGGCATGAATGGTTTCTAAAATGTGATCTGATTTTCATATAAAATGTAATTACAGACACATAATAAGCTTCACTAAATAAATCACACATTTTACAATACCAGATACCAAAAGAAGTCACTGAAAAAATTTTTGTGAACATATATGTACTATATAGTCAATATTTCAGTATAGTTCAATAGCATGTATAGTTCAATAGAAATAAATGAAGCTAATCTCTGTGGGTTTTCATCAGTTCTGTGCAGTGTTTAGATATTTAGCCCTATTCCTCCAGTTTTACCATTTTACTTCATGTTTGGCATGTCATACTGAAACAGCAGTGTGACAGGTCACTCCATGCAGTTTAATGAGGTCAGGATTCTGATGTGACCGTTCTGACTTTCGTCGGTCCGAGACTTGCTGTAATTCACTCCTGTTCACACTGTTGTTCTGCATGTCTTCCCCTCTGCAACAATTCCCACTGGGACCACGAGGCAGTGAAACACTCCTACTCTTACACTCCCTCCACCATGCTTCACAGCTAGGATGGAATCACTCCACATAAATAATGGCGTGCACATTTCCCAAAGTACCTGGCATTTGTCTTATTTGTCTACAGAACATTTTTTGTTACAGTAGAGCTCTAGAATATCCAGGTGGGCTTTGGCAAACTTCACATGGGCATTTCTTTCTTTCTTTCTTTCTTTATTTATTTATTCTCTCCCTCTGCAGTAATGTCCTAGGAGCACCATTCATCCAGGAGACTTCTGAATACACTCATCATGTTGTCTATGAGACACCTGCAGATGCACGGATCTCACTCAGAGGGTTTTTAGTGCTTCTTCATGACGCGTGTGTGGATTTGTGCGTCAGTGCACTTTTTTCTTAATTGCCCAAATACTACAGAGAGTACAGAGAGCAGCAGTGGTATTACATTTGTTAACTGTCCGTCTTTTGACATACTAGTAACTCTTTCCAGCATTTTGATGACCACTTAAATCTCATTTGATCTGCCATTATTGTGTCACATGGAAAAAAAAAATGATATGAACAGCAGCTGTAAAGAGAAACAAATAAAATTAATTAAATAATTAGAGAGAGAGAGTGAGAAAGAGAGAGATAGAGAGACATAGAGTGAGAGTATGAGACTGAGAGAGGACTGTACGAAGAATTTATATCAGTTTACATAGTATCTCCAGCTCATTCTGCCCATGGTTTTTAAACGAGGTTTATAATTACACATGCAACATCAAACTCAAGGTTCTGAGATTAGAGTCAAAGGTCACAGCTGCCAATAAAAGAATTTTGCTCATTTCCCATTACAGGTTAACAGAAACTGAACAGGTGGTAGACTTCCCCTTTGTTCGGCTGGGCCTACATTGGAATAGGGAGAGGTGTGTCTCCCGAGGTGAAGAGGTGTGGGAGAGGAGGGGGGTTGAACTCTCCCCGCCATAAAACCCAGGACACCAGCTGTCTCCGTCTCACCTGAGTGTGGACAGGTGTGGCACCACCTGCCATGCACCTGCTCCTCACACCGCCCTGCTGTGCAGGTGCACCAGTGCAGCGTGAGAACGCTGTTCACACACACACACACACACACACACACACACACACACTTCCTCTGTTTCCTGGGTCTCTCAACACACACTTTTCCTCTTTTCTTCTTGGTCCCTATGGACAAGTTCACATTTTTGTGGTTTTATTTCCACTTCTACCACACATTCTCCTATAGACTCACTTATTTATGTGTGCACACATACTGACACACACAAATACACACACACACGCACACACACACACGCCCAGTTAGACAGACATACACAGTCTATCACATTCAGGCCTCCCTGGGCCACCCAGATGTTGAGGCCCTGTCTCTTCCCCACGGTTATCACCGTGCTGGTGTCAGGGTCACTGAGAGGGGAAAGACAGTAAGTCTGGAATCCGGCAGCTGACACAAACCCAGGACACTGGGTCCTCCGTCACGCCACGCCTCAGGACCCTCCACACACACCTGGCCACACACACACACACACACACACACACACACACATATAGGCCCAAGGATTCAGACTCTCCTTCGCTCCACAAAGAGACAGGGCTCCATCATCTCAGAACGTGCTAAAAGCATACAAAAAACATGACCTTCTGAATTGATGCAAACACATGTGCTTCAAAGGGAAAAAATGATGCTCAACCCTGAATATCACATTGCAGCTCGTGAAATTCCTCGGACAGTTTATATTGATCAAAGTTGGGAGAGAAAATCGATGCGCTACATGTGTTAATATTTGTAGGCTGTGTTCGAATCGTAATTCTGGGCTTTGATATTAATGGAACCAGCACATAGCAACAAAGATAAGAGCCATCCTAGGACTTCAGGCTGATGTCTCTCATCACCGTGGTGACAGAGTGTGTGGCACTGTGTGCCAGTTGGATGGCAGCCAGTGACTGTTTCTTCACTGTGTTGAAACGGTGAAGGGTGGCAGGTTTTGTTTTTTTTAACTCTTACTTGTCACCTCAGTGTGTGTGTGTGTGTGTGTGTGTGTGTGTGTGTGTGTGTGTGAGATGTCCACAACACAACCTCAACCACAGCTATAGCTGTATTACTGAGAAACAACTCTTTTGCAGTTTTTTTCACTAGGCTTGAACACAGCCCAGTGGGATGATTGTTTAAGCCTTCAAAAAACAGTGTGCAAATGGCTGGGGCATAATTCATGAATTGCAAGTAGCTGTATCAAAGTTGATATTAAGAGCTATTGTTATTCAAAGCATGTTCTGAATGAATGTAAGATATGTGAAAACCTGTGTGGCTATGCTGTGAGCCTCCCCTTTTCGAAAAGGAGATTTATTGGAGTTTTGAAGGGTTAGACAATGCATTTTGATTTGTGAAGTCTTAATCACCCCAGTGGAATGTGTTATAGCCCTGTGAAGCGCTGCAGAAGCAGTACATTTCTCATTGCTAAAGCCCTCACCTGCAAGCACACACTGCACACGATTACAGATGATAGAAAACAAAAGTTGTAATGAAGGATGAGTTGAAAAACAAAGAGAACATATCCTTCAACTTCACAAAGCAGAGGTGAACAAAAAAATTACAAATAATGTTCTTTCTGACTGGAGTAGAACTGCTTTCCGAGTGACTGGCTGACTGTAATCATAGTACAGTTGTGCTGTATAATAAGAGCCATTGTGTTCAGACCACCTGGCTGTGCTTGAAGACATGCAGCTCACGAGCTACAAGCTGCCTCAAACCGTCTGACTCACTGACACTGGAAAAGCAAGTCTTTGTACTTTTCTTGTGAGAAAATCTAAGAAAATCTCTCCAAAAGACATTTCTTGTTTTATGGTTGAACAGAGCAGTGCCAGCCTTTGAGACAGGTTGACCAGACACTCGTTCCCCTCTCACAATACTGCCTATCTCAGCATGTGTGCACACTGACACCAAAAGCACTACTGCCACCTATAGGAAAGACATGGAACTGAAGTGACCCTTCCCACTCCCATGACAACACAAATCCAAACCCTTAAAGGAATATGATCAAGTTCAAAATCATTTGGGACTGAAACATGAGCTGAGGTATACATAGTGTAATTCACAAAACACATACACAAGTGTAATATCTTCTGAGTAATTCCTGCATTAGGTACATGTGTTCTTTTGCTTCACCAGTAAAACATGTTATACATGTTTTTGACCACAGGGCAAGAGAAAGCTGAATGGTTTAATTACTTATGCATGCTGAAAAGAATGTGTATATATATGTGTATATATATATATATATACACAGACACACACACACACACAAAACAATCACCTGCCCTGTTTTCAAAACAGGTCATTCATGAAATAGGAAAATGGAAACATGGCCCAATTGTGCAGAGAGCAAGATGTACTGTCTAAGCACACAGAACAGACAGAAACAGCTATAGATGCAGAGAACAGAGAAGAGCAAGCGATCTGTGAATGCATGCGATTAAACAGTTGAGATGATGGTGAAGTTTTATCTTTTCAATATGCTGATCTTTGGAATAGCTTTGATATATGTGGAAAGTGCTTTTATTTGACAGTCATATACATGTGAAGTATTATTAGAGGGATATCTAAGACCATATGTGGAATTTAGGAGCCACATCAAAGAATGAGACCAAAAATAACCCAGGAGCTCAGAGCATTTGCATGAGCATTGCACCATATTTTGGTACTTAGGAAAAATAAAGAAAGAAAGAAGAAGAAACAAACAACAAGATAAACAACAGAGTTCCTGTCACATCAACTGAGACCTGCTGCACACTCTGACTCTCTCTCTCTCTCTCTCTCTTTTACACACACACACTCTTTCTCTCTCTCTCTCTTTCTCTCTGTCCCTCTCTTTCTCTCTCACACTCTCTCACTCACACACACACACACACAGTACAGGCTCAGCTCCCTCTGGTAAAAGTCAGTCTTCAGCCTCATTACCATGCGGTGATAGTGAGAGTGTAATAACGTGCCTGTGTGTGTGTGTGTGTGTGTGTGTGTGTGTGTGTTGCGGCTCTGGGCTCATCAGACCTGACAGACTGCTTGCGCTCTGTGGTAATGGGCCGGGCCGGACCCACAGAGCCCAGCCGGCCTGTTCTGCTGAGTGCAGTTCTCCACACCCGATGCCCGCTCCGCTCCATGAGAAATGGGTCATCTGCTCCGTCAGCCAGCTGGCCCTAGCAGGGAGTCTGAAAATGAGCTTCTGATCTTATCCGGCCTGTGCTGAAACACTTCTCTCGCCCTCTGTCTCCCTGGACTGATTGTTAAACACTGCTACTTCACCGGGCAGTTATACCACAACAAGAATGAAAAAAATAAAAAGATATAGAAAAAAAGAATGAGCTAAACACAAGTAAGGCAGCATACTGTGGCTAAGTGGTGCCTGATGCATGGAGATTAGGAGATTGTGTTACAGTGTGTTGGAAAAGTGGAGAGGATGGGCGGGGGGGGTTCGCTCTGTGTTTGTTATGGTGTAATACACTTTTGCGCTGGTGTTCTAGTGCTGCTGTTGTGTGCATATGGAACAGATGTCTAAGGGCTGCTACTGGGCTGTTGGAGAGAAGCAGATGTCACAGCTCTGAACTTTACCTTACCTCTGCAAAAAGCCTCGCAGGACCCGATGAACCGAAACTGGCACAAATAGCATTATAGATACACACACACACACACACACATACACACACACACACACACACACACACACAACAAACACACAGAAGAGCCTTAGGCTTTAATACTGAATTCTGCATCTTGAGGGCAACGCAGCTTTCAGTAACTGCTCCTACATGACACACTGACACATCTGTCCCTCAGGATGACATCACTGGAATCATTTCAAATTGTGAGCTAGGTTGCTAGGTTGCAGTTACCATCTGCTTAATGGGCTGATGTTGCTGAATTTCTATTGGCTAAAAGCAATATTTGTTTATGCATTTTTTTGTCATTTACTACCACAAAAGCAGATTTAATCCTCTAAATCCAAACCCACAGATCAAAACCACAAACTTTAGCAAATAATCTATGCCTTCACCTACTGAGCATAGAAGCTCTTTCTTTAAGTCGGTCTTGACCTAACGGTGATGTTATCGAGAAGCATCACTTTCAAATTCAAAGTGGAAAATCATCTTCTGAGTAGCAAATAAGCTGGAGTGCTAACTTGCTTCTGTGTGGCATCATTTATTAATGACTCAAGTAGAGATCTCCACACCATTAGAGCGTGATCTTCCCATGTGATCTAAAGAGAGCAATATAACTACAAGTACTCTCATACCCTCGTGTTGACCTCTTCCCAGACCCACGCAGAGTGATTAAACACTCCTAAACAAAGTTCTCCTTGTTCAGGAATTACAGGCAGGCCTTTGTATGTACAGACCTAGAAACAGCACACAGGGCTTTATTTCTTATGTTTTCCAGACCACAGCAAAATCACGTCCTAGAAAAGGTTTACACTAATGCGGGAAATGAAACCGCTATGCAGTCGCTGCAGCTGCTAAGTCACTGCGGTGGAGCAGCTCGGGTTCGAGCAACTGGGCACGAGTGGCCCTCGCCGATTTGGATTGGCCGAGCTCGCGACCGTGAAACCCAAACTCTGCTCTGATGAAGTCTGAGGATGAAAGGTTGAGTTTCAGCAGTAAGTGCAGATCAATACGTCGTTGAGAATCCCCTCGACACCGGGCGAGTATGGACACCCCACTGAGGGCCAATTAATGGACATTTTCCTCCCATAATATTAGCATTTAAAAGACAAAGGGATGGCAAACTACATGGAAAAGGAGGGGGGGGGAGAAAGCGG
>JAOXYF010000005.1:17444666-17464610 GCA_028565775.1 Sternarchorhynchus goeldii | reverse complement strand
CCTCATCCCCACCCCCCACATCCCCCCTCCTGTCTGGGTGCGAACCTCCATCCCTGCTCCTGGACCTCTCACACCCTGCTGCTGAAATCAGAGCCTCTGGCTCTCCCTGGCTCTCTGACAGGCACAGGATTAGCACCACTCCAATTACTGCACGAACCGCCACGCTGATCTCTGTGTGTGTGTGTGTGTGTGTGTGTGTGTGTGTGTGTGTGTGTGTGTGTGTGTGTGTGTGTGTATGTGTGTATATGTGGTTACTGTGTGTGGAGAAGCTGTAGAAGGGTTAAGATACTAGAGAGAATGTAAAAACTGTTGAAAACTGGGCTAGTCCCAGTGCTGAGAGGTTCAGTTGGGGCTATGACCTCTACGCTGAAAGAGTGACTGCAACACATTGCAGGAAAGACCACATGGGTAAGAACAACAGCACCCATAAAGAAAAGACAACAAAATCCCAGGCTTCAGGGATATTACAAAGATGGATGCTTGAATCTGTTGATCCTTAGGCTTAATGTTTGAGGGTGCAGTAACATATATTCATACATATACACATGTGATCATATATATACACATGTACTCATTCATATACACATATATTCGTACATATAGACATGTATTCATACATTCAGCTGCCCAGGCCACACAGAACAGTATGTTGCCATGGTGTGAGAGCCTGTGCTCTTTACATCAGATGAATACAGGTGAGGCACAAGTGATCCTCCATGCAAAGAGGATTTACAATAAACCTGTATCAAAGGGTGAGGGTTGTGTTTGTCTTTATGCTGCGGAATGAAATGTTTATTTACATTAAATAATTATCATTCATACACACATATACACACACAAATGTGTGTATGAATAGGACAGATATGTATTTATGTATTTAGGATCAATTGTCATCATTTGTCTATTACATTATGTATAATCAGCTTTACACACGATTGGCTGCTTTATATGACAACACCTATGGACCATTGGCACTGAGGATTTTTCATTTTCAATGGCCCGGCATTTTAATACAAATGGGCATCGCATTAATGACATAACTATTTGCATTGCCTGTTGTTGCTATGGCAGCAATGAAATTAGAAAACTCAAAGAAAAAAACTGATGTATGCGCTTGGAACTTTGCAACCTCATGGAATGAATGTTATGATTTAAACATCTACTTTATAGTAAGATGTTAATTAAAGAAGATGAAGAAAGTGCAGTCCTGGGAACAGCTAAGATACTACACAGAACCCTCAAGATACTACAGCGCTAAGACACTACACAGAAACCTCAAGATACTACACAGCAAAGATACTAGACAGAACCCTCAAGATACTACAGCGCTAAGACACTACACAGAACCCTCAAGATACTACAGCGCTAAAACACTACACAGAACCCTCAAGATATTACAGCGCTAAGACACTACACAGAAACCTCAAGATACTACAGCGCTAAGACACTACACAGAACCCTCAAGATACTACAGTGCTAAGACACTACACAGAACCCTCAAGATACTACAGCGCTAAGACACTACACAGAGCCCTCAAGATACTACAGCGCTAAGACACTACACAGAACACTCAAGATAGTACAGCACTAAGACACTACACAGAACCCTCAAGATACTACAGCGCTAAGACACTACACAGAACCCTCAAGATACTACAGCGCTAAGACACTACACAGAACCCTCAAGATACTACACAGCAAAGATACTACACAGAACCCTCAAGATACTACACAGCAAAGATACTACACAGAACCCTCAAGATACTACACAGCTAAGATACTACACAGAACCCTCAAGATCATTTATATATAAATAAAATGCTCTATAGAACTGATGTACCGATAAACCAATAAAAAACTGACATGTAAAAGATATTTTAGTGGTTTTTGACCCTAACAGTTTTTATCCAGAATATGAGTTTAATTTCTTTGTTTATATAACTTTGATGAAGCCTTATCCAATGTGTTGTGTAGATGTAAAGCTGAGAGTTAACCGAGATACATTTTACACTGATAATTAGAAGATACTTGTAACACTTTACTGAAGCACATGGTTTAGAAGGCTGCATGGTGCCTAAAGAAGTCCTTCATATATGACAGTATATAAACTTTTACCATTGAGTGCTTAACACAGTGATGTATGTGTGTGTGGGGGGGGGGGTGATTCTCATTGTGTAAATGTCATGCAGTGTCACTATTGCAAATTTTCCACATAGCAGCAAGACATATTTAAGCAATAAATACTTAATCATGGGCTAAACTGCAAGAGGTTCTTTTCCTTGTGATGTGAATAAAACATTTTAAGACTGTTAAACACTTCAGCCATGTATCATTAATTTAATTAAATACATTATGTGAAAGTTTTCAAGCCTCGAGGTGTGGTAGGTGAAATGTATGGATGAGAATATTTACATTGCACCAGATATGAGAAGATGATCCTGAAATTGGCAGATTCTTTAAAGAATCCTAAACCTGCTTATGACTTGTACACATCTACAGCACATACGAGCAGGCAGGCCATGAGAATGGGGTGAGGTGGCTGAAGGGGATGTGAGGAGGGTGTGCTCCCTTCCTTTCATTATGACAGACAGCCATAATAATTCATCTTTAGCTTGAAAGTACTTTATCCGTCTACACTCTTGGAAGTCATCTTAGTGAGTGTGTGGAGTCGAACGGACGTCTTTAAAACCTCTCTGAGCACCAGACAGAGCGAGGCCCTGCCATCGAAACAAAAGCAAACGTTTTGACGGGAGATTACAGTCGCGGCCGCAGGCTGCAAGTCTGTCGCCATGGCAACGTGTTGAGCAGCGCCGTGTATACTCCGCCCCTCCCACCCCCAGTCCCCCACCGTTAGCAGGAGCGTCGAAGATGAAGCAGACTCTAGGCTAATCCTCCACCTTATTTAAATGTAAAGTCAGCAGAAGAGTGGCACTGGTGCTGCCCCAGCAGCTCAGAGCGCTTCAGACCGACTGATTGGTACCGGGGTAACTAGCGACCCTGCCAGCCTGCGAGTTCACGAGCGCCTCTGTGTGGGTGGGTGGGAGACCGTACAGGTCTGTTGAAGGTGTTGGCTGGAGAGGATCCATAGCTAGGCCTCCTGCAGGGAAACTGGACAACAGCCATGTTAATGAGCACAGCAGACACACGTGCCCAAATGGAACTGCTTCACTATTTAGTTAAAAGAGGGATGAAACAAACGTTTGGCTGAACAAGGACAGAAAGACACTTGCAGCCCCGACGGTTGACAGTGACGTGAAGTCCTTGTGCAGCTCTCCTGTTCTGTCCTGATCCCAGAACAGTGGCTACACAGAGATGTCACCTGAGGGCAGTTAGCTTACAGCTAGAGATTCCACTCGGAGTGCCCATTGAGGTCACCGCTTGGGGTAAAAGAGCCTCGGCTTGCACTCCTCCGGCCAAAGCAGCTGCTTGTCAAGCTCCTCTGCACCCCCGCCGCCACGGAGACCAATGCCATGGAGACCATCGCCACGGATTTCAGAATTGTTTAGCAGGGCTGCTTGGATTACCACAGCCTGTAAACAGTGTCAGCTTTATCGCACACTGCCGCAGCTGTTATCTGCTTGTCTGTCTGTGTGTGTGTGTGTGTGTGTGTGTGTGTAGACTGAGAAAAGACAAAAGCCCTAGAGCTCACTGCATGGTTCTCCATGAAGGATGAGCTGATATCCACTCCACTGACAGTTGGTTGCATTTACTGTTAGGCTCTCACTGTGTGTGCTCTCTTCCTCTAGTACAAGATCCATAAACACACACATTCTCGCACACACACACACAGACACACACATCCACACAACATTGTAAATACTGGAGGACAAGTCTGTACATGCAAACAAGTATGGCTCAAGCCTCCTTCTCGTTTAAAGTTAACAGAAAACAGCACAAGGCAAATAAACATTTACCACCATTTTCCTCTCATATCTCTCAAATCCACTCCAGTCTAGTAGAAAGACTTCGTGTGTTATGTCTGCAAATCTGTATATACTGCTGCTTGGTCAGTGAACACACACACACACATGTAGTAGTCGAGTGTGCAGTGAAGGAGAAACCCAGGCTTTAGTTGATGGTTCTTCTGTAAAAACATCTCCAGCAGGGCATTGTGCAAATGCCGAATCAAGTCAAGAAGAAAAATAGAGATTCACTCTTCTCATTTAAAACTGGTGTCCTTTTCACCAATCTATAATCCCATGGAAAGGGTTTTCCTGTTCCTTTGGAGTGATTCCTGTGTGCTTTAGAGTCATCACCAATCCACCAGTCCCGGCATGCCTTCAATCACAGAAAAAGGTCTAGATTTAACAGAGAACATTAAAATGTCACTGCTCATGTCAGCCTCAGAGGAACTGCCACACAGCCCAGCACATTTAGGGACGATGGACTCCCTTCCTCACACACACACACACACACACACCGTATTCTGGCTGGAAGGTGTGTGTATGTATGTGTGTGTGTGTGTCCGCAAAGCAGCTCTTTAAGCTAAGCACCACTGTGGTCATAAGAGTGCATAGTAATAGTGGTGGTTTGGATGGCAAAAAATAACCTAGACCAAGTTTTAGAATTAGACAAAAAAATTACGAATTAGAATTAGAACAAGAACAATGTGTATCTTGATGTTTGCACTTTATATAGTTACAATTTCCTTATACATCAAATGTGCTACACGCAAGCACATATGTGTGCACACGCCTGTGCCCGCACAAGGACACGCGTCGATACATGTCTCTAAAGCCTGTCCCTGATCCATAGTGCAAGACTCAGACAAGCATGCTTACGTTTGGCCCGGTCCCTGGGGAGAGACACACACTGAGAAACACATTTAAATCTCTCCTATCACTTGGACTCAGTCCGTGTTCCGCAACAAATAACATGAAGCTTTCATTATCCACACAGCACATACAAATCAATGCAACAAATAATTACTGAACAGGTGCACTTCCGTTATACGGCAGTATCGTCGGTGAGATGATCTCTTTCATAAGTTTTCCTGATGATAATAAACAATCTTATCAGTCACACCGAAGTCTAACTCAAAGAACAGCTCCTGTTTCCCCCAGGGTGTAAAGAAGGGAAGATCTATAGCAGAGACACTGCGAATAATAGATGGAACACAGACAAACACAAAGACTCCTTGGATAAACAACTTCGATTAGAAGTCCTTCAAAAGCCCTCGGCGGATACAGGGTGACCGCGATTGGAGCTTGATATAAAGCAGCCAATCGTGAGGAACAGATAAGTCCAGGTTAGCTCTCTAGTTCCATCAGTGCACCAGCTGAGGCGCACTGGGAGATGCTACAGGTTCGATCAAGAAACAAGTGCAAAAAAAAAAAAAAGCCTGAACACATGTTTTCAGAACCTGGCAAGGAGAAAATCAGCTGCTCAGTGGCTGTTTTCCAGCCGAAGCGATTGAACCCTGCCTACATGCAGAAGTGTGTGATCTCCACCAAAATGCTCGGGAGGGCTCAGACTCTCCAATAAAACAAAATGTATTTCCCCATTTGACAGATTTTACAACAGCAGAAAGTAAAATGATATTTCATCAACGTAAAGTATATTTTTGGGTGTAATGCGTAAATCCTGACAAAGCACTGTTAAAACAGCACTGTGTACTGATGTTTTGAATTACATTTCGCTGTGAATCATTGTAAATATTCACTGTGAAGAAAGCTTGGCAAACCTGGCGGAAAGGTCAGGCTGTCTTCACACTCTCCACACAGACCAGTGAGTCCAGAGTGTCTAGAGCAGTCAGCAACAATTACACACACACACACACACACACACTCTCAGGCTGGAGCATGTACAGCATCATCTCAGTGAGGTTAACCACTTAGGCTTGCAAATAAATATGACATTACCCAGAATGCAACTATTCTGGCATGAACAAGCCTGTTTTTTTTTTTAAATACAGCTGAAAAAAGCCCAGATGAATACTTGTATAGTCTCATATGAGAGGTGTCAGCATTTGTGTAGAAGATTTTAGACCAGTGCTTCGGATTTAAAGATATTTAAAGATATGCAACATATACAACAGCAATAGAATTTTAGTATGACCAGAAGTTCCTCAAATATCCAGATTTTCTAGAAATTCACTAACCTTTTATTAGCAAAATTGGAAATTATCACACTGAATCTTTATTTCCCCATAGGTTCTGCACTGAGAAAAGCAGACCTAACGAACTATTATCCTCTTGGACAGTCACATTCTGTAGAAAAGGGGCTTTTAACAAAAATGATGAGAAAAATATTATGTGTATTAAAGCTGGAGAACTGTGTGCTGGGTGTGTTTGTCTAGGTGTGTGTGTGTGTGTGTGTGTGTGTAAACATTCATAGAGTGCATTTCCATGCTACTTCACTATTTATCTCACCATAAGCACACAGCACTGCTCCAGAAAGCTCGAACGCTGCTGACACCTGCATTTAAAAAGCAGCTTTAAATAACTCACGCAGCTCAGCGCCGCCTCTCCGTTCTGGAGGCAGGAGGCGTTTCTGCGCATGTTTGCACATCGCCTTCCACAAACGAGCACTTCATCTGCCTCTGGACTTCAAAGTTCCGTGCAGAGAGAAAAGGAGGCAGCGCTCTGTTCAAAGAGCGGCGGATGAGGGCTGCTTGCCAGACGAGCAAGTTTACACACTTACTCAGCCTCTGGGAGAGAGAGTGTGTGCGCGCTCTCGCACGCAGGCACAGCGCAGACACAGCGCGTCCCAGACACAAACCATGCATATGCATGTACACCATCACAAAAAAAAAAAAAACACACACACACACACAAAAAAAACACAGCTCTGCAGAAACACTCCCATCAGAAAAAGACATAATGAAGGAGGAAGAGAGTCCCCTGACAGACAGTCACAAACACACAAACACAATTACATCCAGACGCCTGCCACGTCTTGCCAGTGGTGAACAGTAGGATTACACTTCATACTAATCCTGAATAAGACTTCGATCTGCTTCAGAGCGTTTCCTAATCACTGTCAGACATATCAAAGCACAACAACAGTGTCTTCAATCTGATTCCGGGAAAACGTTGCTGAATAATTGAGTGGTGTTTCCAACCACTAGATTATGACAGTTTCCAATACAGAAAACCGGTCTCTGTCTGGTGCGTGGTGCTGATACTTTAGCCCATAATCTACTCTCACTCACGGCCGTTTACGAGCAGGCCGGGTCTGCCAATCAGCACGAGCCGCAGCAGAGCGGCTGGGACGGGAGGAGGGAGCCGCCCTTGGACCGGCTGGGATGGGCGGAGGAAAGCGGGTGGCTAACACCATGCTGGACGGTTCTCGGCGCTGACCAAAGCAACCACACACTGGTCTGTGTTTTTCGAAACGTCGGGCGTCATCTGGGAGGTGGCTGCGCATAAAGAGAGGTCTTTTTGCCGCTGACCCTGACGGCCCATCCCCCTCCACCCCCCCTGCTCACGCCTACGCTCTCAGCAGCCAAAACCATGCAAATGGAACCCAGAGGAGAGAGCAGCCCACGCACTGACGTCAGGGCCTGGCATTCCACACCAGTGTCCCAAAAAGAAGGGAACGCGACAGGTAGAGTCCCCGCTTCCACCCCTACCCGGACGGGTCAACACATTCCGACCTGGCGGCCTGGCCCGGCCCGGGGGAACGCGTCAGGAGCGTGGCTTGGAAGCTACTGGGGTCGGCACTCACGCAAATCCAGCCGTGCACACATACCATGACGGGTACATGTGAAATAAAAGGAAAGGTAAAACAATCTCCCTGAACAGGAAGGAAGTGGGAGAGAGTGACACTCGTGGAAAATGTCCAAGAGGGAAAAAAAAAAGAATGAAGGGAAGTTGTACATCAGAAATGAAATCTGTTCACATGCCTATTTTTACGCAACACCCACATAACAGTTTCTAAAGAGCACCATCAATATCACTAATTGCATGTGAAAAGCATCACAAGGGCTGGCATAAAGCTTCCCTTGGCCTTGACAGAGTATTGAGATGTACAGCAAGAAAAATTTGATAAATTTGGTAAAATTGGCATAGTATAAAATCTCAGACAGTAATTAAATATTGTGAAATAGGGGAGAGCGATAGAGTGGAAGAGCAAGATAACATCACAGGCCTTTGTCATCACTCTCTGAAAAACACACACATTCTCTCTCATATACACACACACAAACATACTTACTCTCTCTCTCAATCTCTGACAGACATGTCAATGATACACTGCTCAGACTCCCACAGCCATCTGGCCCCTGAACACATTTTTCTGAAGATTTCAAACTTGTCCACCCCAGGATTACAGGGTGCCATATTTGATTCATATTCTGGGGTGTTTTGCTTTCTAAAAATGAGCACGTTAACTGTGTGGGTGAGTGAGAGGCATGAGAGAACAGGGGAGAAAGTGTCTGAGCTCTTAGGCCTAAAGATTCGCAAGAGAGCCAGCTGGGTAATTAGCTCAGAACAGAACTCAGGAGGATTTTCAACGGATGATGCAATGTGTAGAAAACTAACCATTAGTAATATTGGGAATTATTAAAACTATATTGAGAATTCTGAGTTAATTGTCTAACAGGGCCATTTATAAAACTGTGATACACACTGGAAGCACAAATACTAATGTCCAGACCATCGCATTAGCAGGGACCATCTGTATTATACAACTGGAATCAGTGACAATGCTCGAAATTGACTATGATACAACAAAGCAGGTTTTGTGGCTTGCCTGTGTCACACAGACCTTCACCCTAAATGTGAAGGGAATCAGAGCTGGGTGACAGACAAGCACCACCAAGCAAGAAGCACGTCCCAACACTCACGATATCTGAGCACAGCACCGAGCTGCTGCCTGTGTAGGAGCTCAGTAGGTCAACCTCAGCCCAGTGTACTAATCCCCCCTCTGTCCCCAGTACTACATAACATGAGGCTCCAGGAGAAGAGAACTACACTAGGATTAGAAAATACACTAAGAGGGTTTGGGGGTTAGGCCACACCCCCAATAACCCCTCCCCCCCCACCCGCTGTCAGACCGTGCCGGCTTGTTTCAATGTGTTGCCTCCCCTCTCCCCTCCTAAAACCAGATAAAGACTGGAGTGTCAAAACAAAATGTGAGAGCTTCACAGGAACTAAGAGAAAAAGCAAAGATAAACGGATAGGGAGAGAGGGCTTTCTGTGAAAGCCGGCTAGAAAAAAAACACATTTCAAAAGGAAAAGGGCTTCTAGGGGAATTTCAGTCAAACATCATGTCCAAGGTCTCACCGAGAAAGTTTAAGAGGCCAAGGTCAAAAGGTTAGCAAATTTCACCCAACCAGACTCCTTAAGCTACATGCCAAACTGATCTGCTGTGCTCAGCTAATTCTGACATAATTTAGTTACAGAAATGTCTCACAGACCTTCATCCGCAAAATAATCTGATTATGTCTTACAGAGTTTAACTCAAGCTTTGAGAAACTGACCTTAAGTAGCTATAATTCCAATGAATTCCTCTCCAACAACAACACAAAGTTAATTAAGCATGTCTGAGGTGTGATGTGTTTGTTGTGAGTACCTGAGGTTGAACAACAGCCCTACAGCATTCTGCCCAACAGAAAGTTATAGCACCAAAACTGCCTTACAGGTGTGCATGTCATGGTGCTAAAACTGCCCTACAGGTGTGCATGTCATGGTGCTAAAACTGCCCTACAGGTGTGCATGTCATGGTGCCAGAATTGTTCACTCCACCACCTCGTTCTTAGCAAAGGAAATGTCCTATGCAGACAAATGATGATATTGACATTTCATCTATATGTGAAGAGCCATTAAAACAGATGGTGAAACATGTTGTTATAAAGATCTAACAAAAAATGTAACAAAAACCAGTGATGACAATCATATCATGTTACAAAACTATCTTAACAAATTATAATCATAACTTGAATTTTCAAAGATTTTGGTGACAGGTGCCGGTAAATACATTTTAAAGCTGTGATTGCAATATACATAACTACAGACACATTTTTGTGTTATTTATTTAAATAATTTTCTTAATTGCACATTAAAAACTTTTAGAAACATCTGTTCATAAAAACAGGAAAATTCCTCCAACGTCACTAGGGGGTGCTGTGATGGTTGACAGGGGGAAGTGGCTGGGTATTGTGTTGTATTCTTTTCCTTTTTCTTTAGACAAAGAATAGCCTGCCTTGAATAACTCATCCATGACACCTGTCTGTGTCTTTAGATATTTTATTAGGCCATAATTCACTGTTATGGTTATTCAAACCATGAGTTCTAACATAATAATCCACTGACAGATCGCTGGCTCCTGCAGTCTGTGCATGGTAGAGAATAAAGCTGTAGTTGGTACTAAACAATTTATCAACACAATAAACAATAGAGAACCAAATCATGGCAGACCTGAGAAATTTATTAATATGACGCTAGTTCCTGTTGTGTTAGTCCGGTGTAAAATGAACGCAGCCCTTAAACACAACCAAAAACACTTCAGCTTGTTAGAGGACAGCACGTCTCATCAGGTGCCTCTTCCATCACTCGTGATCCATCTCAGTCTGTCAGGAGCATTGAGGAAGACCGAAGGTGTTAAGCGAGCAGGATGAAGCTGAATGGCCTAGAGACTGGGCCCCCCAGTTGGTAACTGCAAACCAACTGTAGTGGGAGTCCAGCAAGGCAGTCACCAGGCAAGTGGTGTGTCTCCAAGAATGGGGTGGGGGGCGATTAGACTTAGTTTAGAAATCGTTTTGAAGGATCCAAGACATTCTTCTGAGAAGTCCTTCATTTACTGATCTGTTTTGTGTTTGGTGGCATGTGGCACATGTATGTTGAGCTATTCAAAAGGTAAATATTCTCAAAATTATTTTTTATTCTCAGGTGACTTTTCAAAACCTTTGAAATATTTAAGTGTTAGACTCTAATATCAAACTTAATTCACTTCTACAGAACCAACTGTGTTTGCATTGAGCAAAACCCAGTGCTAATTATGAGTGACATTCCAGTGGTGTGTAGCATGTAGGGATGCTTGTGTTGACTAGGTTCTCTGGAAAAAAAAAAAAACACCATGTTAATTACAACAAGGTAAAAAAAACAACTCATTTATTACTACGTCTCAAGGTGTCTTCAATCCAATTTATTTTTTTAACTGCTACTCAATAAGAAGGACCCCAATTAACCTTCAGTTGTCTTGTGGACCTCTTATGGAAATTCACATTAACAAAGTGAAGTCAGACATGAAAAACGAAAGAGAGACATGAAAAGAACAGGATCACGTAGAGTAGGTCAGGAATGGATGGGTGTCACACATCAGTCAGAGAATGAAGATTTCTAGCTCTCAGAGTAAATAAGTCCTGTAGCACAAACAATTTTCATATGTATTAAAAAAAATGTGACTCTGATTGGAGAGGTATGCTGTTTAACCCCAACAGAACCTTCTCAACCAGCAACACATCAAACAGGAAATTACTAATTAGGAGAATAAAATAAAGGGCAAGTCATTAAAAGTTGAGCTTTTAAAAGTTTGTTTAATCTTTCCTGTACTTCCTTAAAGGGTGCACTGACAAGAGACATAAATAGAATTGTGTATTTTTGTTTCTTTGAGAAACATGCAGTTTTTTTGTAACTTGATGTGTTTACATGATCAGTTACAGCCAAGAAGATAAAGTTCGAGTACCCAGACATATTGCACCTGGCGCTTGGAAGATTGCATAAGCTCAGATAGAGCTGAAACCATTGTCGACATCACTGACACAGGAAAGAACAACCTATAAACCCCATCAAGATAGTAGAAGAGGTTTTTTTTTCAAAAAACAAAAGTGTTGTAATTGGACGTTCCTTAGAACTGCAGCATCCTTTAAGACCATGCATTATTCAGTGTGAAAACAAACAGTTTAATTCCAGATCTAGTACAAAATATTACACACCTTTATGTGTTTTAGTTGGGTAACAGTTGAGATGTTTGGGTCTGCTTGGTGATGTACATTAAGACAAAACACACACACAGTGCAACAAGTACACCATGTACGTCCTTTCTGGTTTTTCCTAATTCAAGCACATCAGACACTGACTGCTCACAGCCTGCTTGAATATAACTAGTTAGAAGATGTTCACAGTGTGTGCTGGAAACAGGCCATCCAGCCAGTACCATATTGGGCACTTTGAAGAATCACACCCAAACAAAGACTTTGAAAACCATCCTACTCACTGAAAATGACTTCTGTGCATATCTTTACTACCAAAAGGATTCTACCAGAACTCCCTGGAGAACAGAGAAAAGCACATCCACTGCTGTGGAAGAGGTTGTGGACCAGTGCATTACTCACCATGATGGGGCTCTTTTGGTGGTGCTGTTTGAGGACTCCTCCAGGAAGCTATCACCTCTCAAAGATCTTCACATGAGAGGAGGCTCTCAGGCTGCGACTTGACTCCTCGTTTCAATCACCCATCAACAACAGCCGAGCCCCTTTACAACCATTACCTTCCATTACGCCCAGGACTCCGCTCAAATACCACTGCTCTGGAGCTAGGGGCTAGCGCACATACGTACACTTACAAGACCAGGTGACACCATGACCTGTTAAAAGTACCTCATCACTCCATCTTTTTAAATGAAATGGTGTATCGGGGGAGAGGGGCTGCAGGAGTCGGGTAATGACTCTTCAATGGCAGTAGGGTCAGGTGAACCACGCCCTCCAATGCCACTCTTCCTATCAGGAGTGGATTCAATTATTTTCATCCAGATCAATTTGCAGGGTTCTTGTGTGGTCTGCTGACTCCCAGGGCGTTACTCCACCCTGTTCTCCAGCTCAAGTGAAATGATGATGAGTGGAGAGGTGTCTCCATGAGCAAAACACACCAAGAGTATGCACAGGTCCATCGCTTAGAGATTTTAGCAAATTATACCATGTATTGCTGGACAGAAAACCAGCAATACGGGTCCAGGCTGATATGGTTGATTTAGCCCTAAATATAATTTGTCCATCCTTAACTTGGTTTAAGAATTCAGTCTGGAGCCTCTGTCAACACATCAACCTGATTTTGCATAGCGGACAATGAATGCTTCATACACTGCCTTTCAAAGAGAAAAAACAACCCCAAGAATGAATTTAAAAAATGTTGACATGCAACAGCCTATTGGAAAAATGTTTTGGAGGGAGGGAGGGAGAGGGAGAGGGAGAGGGAGAGGGAGAGAGAGAGAGAGAGAGAGAGAGAGAGAGAGAGAGGGGCTGGGAGTGGTGTTAAAAGCCCTGCACAGAAACCATTTGTAGTAGAGTGATTAAGTTAAGGCTGCATAATGAGAAACAGCTCTGTGACACCATGACCCAATACTGCTTTATTACTGGTGATACTGCCACTGGGCTGAGAGTAAGCCAATCTAGGCACACAGCACAGTCTGGCTCAGTCCAGCACACACAACACAGTCCTGCACAGTCCAGTGCACAGGCAGCCTGTGAACTATCATAGTACAGCTGATTATACCAAGCATTTCTATTTCTATTCAAGCCATGCAGATCTGAAACACTGCAGGCACTGGAAACACAAGAGAGAGGTTAAGCCGGTAGGCCAGTTGAGGAATCCATTCAAACGGACCCTCACTGTGCAGTAGAAGAGATGAGCTCTCAGATGCGTTTGGACGCATGCACATGCTTGGGGGGGTGAAGATGAAAATATAGCTAACAAATAGCAACAAAATATATGTATAATTTGCAAAAAAGCATCATCATATATATAAGAATTTTACTAGAAACATACATTTTATGTAGGGTAGTCTGTTTTGTGCTTGGTCTGTTTTAAATAGGACATTTGTGGTGTGGGGAGGGGATGTTTTGCAGTGCACGCCCTCTTCTTGCAGCTACTCCCTCTCCTTCATGGTGTGACAGTTTGATAAAGTTCCCGGGGATTGGCTATGCTCGCCAGCGGGCACAAAAGGGTTCCTGCCAGCCTTCCACCAAAACCCAGCCAATCAGACAGACCAAACAGGCTCACCTTGAAAATTTGATTAGGAGGGTGAGGAGGAGGGGGGATTGGTGAGTGTGAGTGTGAGAGAGAGAGAGAGAGAGAGAGGCTTTGCGAGTCATTTAGGGGAAGGAGATGGCATGCAGTGTGTTCAGAAGTCCCCAGCACAAGCAGAACTGAGAGGTTGAGTCTCTAGAAGCAGACAGAAATCTCACACTGCAGGAGCTGCAGTATGTTTGTGTGTTGGCACAGCTTTTGGCACATGCAGACACCCCCCCCCCCACACACACACACACACACTCACACACACTCACACACACTCACACATGGACACACACATGGACACACACACACACTCATCCCCCCCAGATGAGAGCACAGCGGTGTTCTATGATATCCATGGATGTTTTTCACTCACCAAGTCCCACATGTGTTAAATTATTCAAATCGCACAACCACCTCCCCAAATGAGCCAATTCCCTACTGGACAATATGTGCTCGTTCCTGTTTGCTCACACACGAGAAAACCACTGTACACGACTTCAGTGTCTTGCAAACCACACACTTGATTCACACCTCTTTAAAGCATATTTATCTAAATGAAAAATCTCATTAAGGTTATGACCTATCAAGTTAAAGCATTTCACTCCCAGAGGATCATTAGCAGCATCTGTTCTAAAGCGGAGCATTAGTGTGTTTTTTCACGGTTACCCATGACTCCTGAGTGAGTGAGTGAGTGAGTGAGTGAGTGAGTGAGTATGATTCAAATGGTGTGTGTGTGGGAGGTGGAGGTAGTTCTTAATTACTGCCGTTATTTCTGGGGTGTGTGTAAATCACGTGTGCCCCCTACTAATGAGCGCTGGTGCTGTGATCGTGCCTTTCTCCAAATCTCATGGCTTCTCGTATCTAATCACTGCTTCATCTTTCGCCCCCCTTTAAAAAAACAAAAAACAAACAAAACAAAAACTGAAGGCAAGAAATGGCATGTAGCTCAGGTGTGTCGGGCGAGACACACCCGGTCTTGATGGAAGTTTGGAAAACGCTCGGTAGAGAGGCGGGGTTAGAGGGAGCCGGCGAGAGGACAGAGATGCACCACGACACGGGGTCCCCGAAACAACGGACACACACCTGCCTGCACGTGAACTGCACAGTGTGTGTGTGAGCGCACGCTCCAGACCAGAGCCTGAGGAATGTACACACTCCACCAGGTGACCCTTAGACACCAAAAGCAACACTGGTGTAACACTGGTGGTACACACACACACACACACACACACACACACACACACACACACATTCTCTGGACGCGTTCGCATGTGTGTGTGTGATGATGTAAGGCTCTGCGGGCTGAAGTCATGTCAGTGTTGAGTCCTAACAGCACCTCTGCTATGGACACTGGACTTTCCATTTACTGGCTTTTTGAGTAATGAGTGGCAGGGTTCACTGTAGTGACTATTGTGATTTACACCATGCATTCTTTAAATAAATATACAAACACACACACACACCTGTTATGAGATAATGACTATTTGAAAAGGCTAAAAATATACAGTGCATATTTTAATTAAGATATTTGAAAATCCTCACAAAACCATAGCACCCAGTAGATATGAGCAGATAAAACCAGTAACCTGAATTACAAAAAAAAACCAAAACAATAAATTGACAAGAAAAAAAGAAGACTAGGAATAAGACTAGTCTACAAATGTGTAATTATCCAAGTAAATGCCAAAGGGAAGAATAAAAGCATGAATTAAGATGACAATATGGAACATACAAGTGTTTTACGTTTGTTTTCTTCTAAACCATGTTTTCATGTATTTTTCCACATAAATAATGAAATATCTGATGCAGGAAGGTGTGTATGTGTGCATGCATGTAAACTGAGGTTTTATGTATGCAAAGAGGGTGGAGGCCTACACCTTTACTCAGCCTGAGATCAGCCCACACCTTTTGTTCTGTGCAATAAGCTTTCATAGATAAACAATGAAGATGATTCACAGGCTTTTATGCAGCTGCAAAGTTCTGCTGTGAATCACTAAACAAAAGCAAATCTTACAACACTGACACAAAGCTTGAGTGGGTTTATGGAGAGTTCCTGTCATATTCACTCTGGACCCAAGGAATTAGCCCTGTTGGCTTCTGGGGTGCTTCGGGGGCTGTGTATAAATACACACACTTCATGCACAGATACAAGCAGACAGGCTGGGCAGAGAAGCCAAAAAGGTCAGGCCACCGGTGGAGGGCGGGGGGGTGACAATGACACAGACACACACACACATACACACACACACACACACACACACATATATACACTCTCTAAACAGACTTCAGGCCAACATACTCCACTGTAAAAATAAACATTTAAAAAGTCAAGGGAGAAAAGAGTGCAGTTGATTTAATTGCATTATGCTGCTGAACTTAAACAGATAGGACTACATTCCATTCACATCACAGTCAGAATTCTTTCTGACCTTCACTGCTCCTTTAGAACAGGGGCAAACACACACACACACTTTTACACACACACACACACGCCCACACACATGCACTCCCTTATTCCCTCCTTGGAGATTTGGTTTAATAGGATAGAAAACTGATTATCATGAGGTGGAGAGAGGGTATGAGGGCTGGTGGATGTTTTATTCAAAAGCAGAGTTAAAAAGGAAAAAGTGTGTTTGATCTCTCTCCACAGTGTCTGCCTTGGCTTCTCCTGCCTTAGAGTGGAACAGTGTGATCATGCAATGTCTAATAGTCATAAAGGAGACATTCCATAGGAGAGCCAGTGCGTCCCAGTGGCCCAAATAAAATATACGTTGGAGAACATTTAAATGGAATCATTTTAAAGTATTCTTTAACAATAAGATTGACACAGTTACTGGGTCATTTGTAACAGAGCTACTTTAATAATAAATATATAAATAAATTAAAACAAACACTGAATCATATACAGGATTCATACAGGAACAGGAGGAGCTACAGAGAGTTGGTGGAGAACAACAAGGCGAAGATCCTGTGGGACCTCCAGATGCAGACAGAAAAACAAATAGTGGTGAATCAACCAGACGAAGTGATCAAAGAAAAGGTGAAGAAAACAGCAGAGTGGCAGTTCCAAGTGATGAACCCTTCCAAAGGAACAGGAAAAGTTGGAAAAATACCAGGGACTGAACGAGGAAATAGAGAGAATGTGGAGGGTTATCACCAGTGGTGTCCTAGTGGTGACAGGGGAACTTGAGGCTAAGACCCTTAAGATGGAGGAGTGGCTCCAACAGATCCCTGAATGACACCACCAACCTCAGTCCAGAAGAGAACAGTCCTAGGAACAGCAAAAAAACAATAACAAAATGTCAGAATGTAAGAGAAATATCATATATATGTATCAAGAATAAGCTCAGTAGCCTTTATGAATAGATTGATGATTTTTTTATTTTACTATTTATAAAACATGCTTATGTTTTTCTGTCTGTATAGAAAGATACAGAGGTAGTAAAAAGTTCAGCACATTACACAAACTTTCCAACAACGCAGGCTTTTTCAGACAGAAGTCCTTTTCCATGGACGTCTGACTGTAGAATGTATAGCCTGTATGTACAGCTGTATGTACACCTTCACAGGAAGAGTCTAACTAACTACAGAGCAGCGTGTCACAGTGGGCGCAGACTGACCGCTCCCCCCAGGGCTTACAGAGCCAGCGCGCCCTACATCCAGCCATCACTGAAGACACACTGCGCCGGGAGTGAACACAAACGGCCAACACATGAGGAGGAGATCAAATCAAGGGAGAGGATAGTTTTCAAATGAACTCCAGTTCACGACTGGTGTTTGTTTGAGCTGTAGATACAGTGCAAACCCTATTAAGGTTTAAGCCTGTGGGTGTGTCAAGGTTCAGAAAGTGCATTACTGAAGGACAGCAGGGCAGTTAATCCTGAGTTCCTGTGGCCAGTGCTCTCAAAGCCAGAGGGCAATCTGAGCACTGCTCTAACAAGCAGTTAACAACCCCCCTCCACCGCAATTTGTTTAAACCTTTTCAACTTCAACCAGCTCTGTGTCAACTTTACTCATGATCGCCACTTGAATTTAACAAAAACAAAATCAATCCCACAATTCAAATCAAGCAAGCTGAACCACAGACCTCATCAGTCATTCCAAAACCCCTCCTTCCCTGAATTTCGTATTGATCAAGTCTGGGTTTTTTTGTTTTTTTTTCTTCGTTTGTCCTGCCAAAGGTCATTCGTCCTTTTCCTTCTCAGCCAGACAAGGCCAATCTGCTCCAGCGTAGCCGGCGAAGCCCAGCGTCACAGTGGGCTTCTCCGTCACCTCCGTTGCGATAGGCATCTCAGGCCGCCCGTCCCACTCCAATCAGAGTGCTGACAGCACGGCGCCCGTGGCCGAGGCCGGCGGGCTCGTAAATCCGCACAGTCGCTGGGCGCATGAAAGTGGCGGTGCCGTGGAAACGTTCTTATCTGCTTCGGCAGGAGCAGGCGGCATGCGGTGAGATCCGGTCCTGACTGGACAGGCTGCAAGCACCAGGTTTCTTGGGGAAAAGGCGTGAGGTGGTAATTAACTGCAAGCGCTCCACATTGGCTCACTGGAGTCTCGTTTGCAGCTCCTCCGCGCAGATAAGAGAGCCGATGATGGGCAGGACGTCCTGCTGTGCAGGACGACTGGGTGGTGGGGGTCCACTCCAGCCAGCAGAGCAGGTGGCGTGGCGAGACAGACGGCCGGAGGACATCGCCGAACCCCACAGTGTCAGTGTAGAATGAGGGTTAGAGGCACGAAGAGATAAGGGCCTTAAATCCTCCTCTTTGGTGGTGGTGGAGGTGATCAGGGTGAGGGAGATGGGGGTGTAGGTCGGGGAGGGGGGGGCAAGGTAGATGAGTGAAAAAGGAAGAGAGCAGTAAAATTCAGAGATAAACGAAAGGGGAATGGGGCATTCGGCATAGGTGAGTGCACTTGCCAATTCATTAGGCCATTGGCAGTGTTTTACAAAGAACTCAGTTCTTACCAATTTCCAAACCCCATGACTCACATGCTAAATACCTGACTCCTCATTGCAGTGAGGGAAGGAGAGAGTCGTATCCTGTTTTGAGCCGGTTCTCTATATCTGGAGCTCAGAAGCAGAGCTGGGAAGCCTGGATGAAGCAGAGCTGGGAAGCTCTTTGTGATTGGAACGCTCCAAACGAGATATTAGGACAGGACCTTCTGAGAGTAATCAATTGTGTTCTTCTTGTTGTTATGCAAACAATTGGTTGATTGGTTCCGAATCAATTAGCAGCATTCGTTAATTAAGAGTGGGATGATTCAGATGAGGTCAGAACACTGGGGAGAGAAATACAGAAGAGGATGATCTCATGCGTGTGATTAATGGCCGTGTTTAGATCATCTCTTACACAGCTACTAGCAGCCTAGCCGCACACTCTATTGCCGTAAACACAAAAAGCCTGCGTGCGTGCAGTCAATGTGTTAAGACCAGTAAAGGTTTGTGTGAGTGCACATCACACTGAATTCTCAACGTGTGTTTACTTGAAGTGTTGCATGCTCAAGGTGTGAAGCTGAACAGGTTGGAAGGGGGGGGGGACAGATACACACAATGAAAATCTCGACGACTCCACTAACCTCCAGTGACAGCTTCGACACGCAGACACACACACACTCACAAACACATGCAGACACACACACACTCACAAACACATACAGACACACACACTCACAAACACATACAGACACACACAGACACAAACTTCTGCTGCCTTTTCTCCAGTGTGTTCGCACCTCACTTGTGAAAACTGCCTCCTCAAACTGCCACCGAACCAAAGGCGAATCTGCACTGGCAGACCCAGCCTATGAGTCACACTCACACATCCACACTAGCTCAAAACTTCACGCACACTCAAACTACTGCGCAAATGTTGAGACATGGGGAAAACACTGTCATCCTCGACGGCAACAGGGAGGGCTAAAGCAACCCCCCCATACCCCACCAGGGATATCCCACCAGGGTTACCCCACCAGGGTTACCCCACCAGGGATATCC
>JAOXYF010000005.1:17415836-17441319 GCA_028565775.1 Sternarchorhynchus goeldii | reverse complement strand
CCTCCCCCCTCCGCCACCCCGTACCACAGTAATATTTCCGCCTCCTGTATTGACTTTAAGACACTGAAGAGCTTTGAGAAATTTCACTTCTCTCCTCCTACGGAAAGTGACGCCACACCCAAAGGGTGTCCACTCCAGAGAGCAAACCGGGCCGCTGGATGCCGACCCGGCCCAAGCAGGAAAGCTCCTCTCTACGCACTGCCCTGGCTGGGTGCTCGGGTCACCGCGGGGCTCAGGTGCGACCACAAGCTGCTTGGCAGAGCGGAGCGGGGAGTGGAGGGGCCATAACCACAGAGCAGGAAGGTCACGCCCAAGAGCTCGTGCAGGATGGAAGCAAATCCCCCCCCCCAAAAAAAAGATGTTTACAGCAGGTCGTGAGTGACTTTGACAAACTCAGTATAAACAGATGATTCATATCTGCAGGCCAGTGAGGCATTCAGCTTTGGAAGTAAAGCAATCACACACAAGTAAGCGGTTAGCGCTCGGAGAAAGTGTAGCCCGCGCGTTCGGAGCGTTAGGAATTCGCTCTGTCTGCAAAAGTGCTGCCACCAACCAGCACTCGATACAAAGGATTTCTTTGATATTCTGTTTACACTCAACACAGCTCAGCAGCAAATACCAAGAACCCCTGCACCTGTTAGCTGGGGGGGAGGGGGCGTGGCTTATCCAGAAAACTGGGTGTTCCAGCTCATTTCATCCCAGCGTTTTGCGACGTGCGGATGTTTTTCTGCCCTCCTGGAAGCTCGCTGGAGTCCAGACTTTTGGTGGTGGAATTCCAGTGGCTGTCAGCAGCACAGCACCCACAGGGCACACATGGCCTCTCCACTGCCAAGGGGTTATATATGCATGGCTGACATGACTGCATCCTGACTGGCACATCATCTCTGTCTCACACACACACACACACACACACACACACACACACACAGAGCAAACACAGAGGAGTGAAATCCAAGAGCGATCTCGCTCAAACACAGGCACAGACACTCCACTGCAACGACTAGAGCAGGCCCCGTGCCCACGGCAGGTGCCGTGCCCCCAAAGCAGACAGGTAACTCGGACGCCAGCGTCCCGCAAGGGGACGGGCACGTCTGTGCACCTTGAAGGCACGAGGAGAGTGGACGGTGAATGGAGGAGGTGTTCATAAGAGAGTGCCCATGCCAACCACCCTCAGTGACAAAGACCTACAAACCCACAAAGCTCAGAAAACAATTCTCGTGTACAGGAAACACCCGCATAAATAAAGTACCCCATGGTACGGGGTTTGATAGAGGGTTGTTCGGTTTGTTTTGGCTGAATTCGGTGACTCAGAGAAATCCTGGGTTTACTGAATTACATCAAGCCCTCTTAAGGTTACTATTTAAGTGCTTACACAAAAGTAAAAAACTGAGATTATGTGCACAAATATTATTTCATTAGTTTAGATTAAGTTCAATATAAACCCACTATAACCAGAGGTAGAGGCTGTGTTTGCCCCTCACTTTGAGAAGATTTGTGACTTTCTTTAGTTTGTTTCTACTGTGAACAATCTTTGTGCTTCAGATTGAGAGATTAAACAACCACCTCCCTTCCTGCTCCTGGGATGAGGAGGAAGGGGCGGTTTTTTTTTTTTGGCTATTTTGGTTCTTACTGGTGCCACATCCCTGTTGCCACACTTCAACAATGAGTGTGTTCTAGTTAAACTAACAGTGCGCAGTGCCACAGTGACCACAGGGTACAGGACTTGGCACGTGGCTAGCACGGGAAAAACCCCTCTGCACCAGCTTACTGAGCACTGAAGCCAGACCACAGGAGCTGAAACACACACACACACACACACTCAACTCAATAACCTTAGAGTCAAACAGTACTCTCCATGGCAGAGTGGGGGAATTCATAGAGCATCAGTTCTCACAAACACCCACACGCACCTACAAGAAGAGGCAAAAGTGACGTGATATGTTTTTCATTATTCTGCTCTGACTCACAGGAATGATGAAGACAGGCGCTTCAGAGAAGCCACCCCATTACAGACACCACCACTTACGGAGTGTGACTGCCCAAAACCAAACCGGCCAGGACCTACTGGAAAAGAGCAGAGGGATGGGCACACTGCTGAAAACAACGAAATCTGAACGAGGACAACCGAGAAACACAAATAAAACAGAAAAGCCCGGAGAACCATAAACATACGTAAACATAAACACTGCTTCCTGTGTTTCACAACTGACAAGCCAGGCTGGGCCGAGGCTCTTGGAGCAGAGGAGCGAAGCAAACCGCACACAAGCAGCACAGATTGGCTGTCATGTCAAACAAGGCATGTCCAGACACGCCTGCAGCCCACCTAAAATGATAGAGCACGGGGTTGGTCAAACAAGAGTTAACACACACACACACACACACACACACACACACACACACATGTGTCCCCAAAGGGCTTCCGGAGCTTGGATCACGTTCAAGATGTGTGCACATGCGGTGTGGCTCCCAATACCCGAGGCGAGTCCTACTCCATCACGTAGCAAAGATCAGGGTATTGACATAAAACGTGTAAATTGCAATGCACAAGAGAACCTGGTCAGAGAACGCTAATCTGTTAGAGCGAGAGGTGACACGCTTCCAGACTCTGCACGCAGCCAGATACGGCGTTTTGGGCATCTTTGCACCTGGGAATCTTTAAGTCTTATCTTTAAGCTTTTAGATTTACAGGTCCCGCCAGTTGTAGCAAAACGTCTGAGTAATTCACATGGAAATAACACAATGTAAATCAGGAGGTGACCTCTATGGACATTTTGCAAATGTTCTCCCCACTACCAGTTCCCGTCCACAGATTAGAGCAGATTAAAGCATCAAGTCGTTATGACGCCTGTCTTCAGCACAGCCACTCCAGAACTTCTTCAACATGATATCATAAATTACTCCTAAGTTTGTCCATCCATCTATTTCTGACAGACTCCAGGCCTGCCAGGGCCCAAGACAGAGTCGTAACCCCAGTGAGTGGCATTAACACAGTCTATATGCCACTCAGCTACCTGCAGACTGACACATGGGGTGAATGAAGCTCCATTACTCTGCAGGTGTGGCTTGCAATGCATGGCTTAAACATGTCAAGGCTGTAAATAAGAAATGCAGAGAATTATTAATAGCAGAGTAGATGTCCAGCAAAACAATCTGAGTGCATCATAAGGGACTCATTAAGATATGTGGTTTTCTGTGCAAAACAACAGATTTCTTGGGAGAACCATGGCACCTGGGCCTCAAATCTGATCTGTCTTCTATAGATTAAGAGGTGAACACTTCACGAGGAGGAGAGTCAATACGCCACCATTCTCTTTCACCTAAGCCTTTGGAAGCCTACATCCCAGATCTGCACTTAATTATAAATGTAGCCTGAGGTGAACGATCAGAACTGACAATGTAAACAAACCACTCTCTCCATCTCCTCTTCAAACGATAAACAGAAATGTAAACACAGAGACCTTGGTCCAACATGTTCAGAAGGTCCACTGGAGTGGAATAACGATCAAGTGTGGTAAGATGTAACATAAAATACCCTTTAAAATGTATATTTCAAGTAAAGGACCACACTTATACAGAGCAGAGCCAGAGTTCAAGCCTTTGAAGGCTAACAACTAACTGCAAAGCTATCATCAAAAAGAACACTGGATAGCAGTTTATCATGTAGATGCTATAGATAGTGGACATATGCTAGCCAGCTAGCGTGCTTCGATTTACCATCAGTGGGTGTTAATGGTGTGAGGCAATTCAGGTAAACCAAGATGGACAAATACGGCATCACTCTGTGGATATTTTTTATTAGACTGTGTGTTAGTGACACAAGGTGGAATTATAGCAGCTTTTACAGCCGTATAGTACTTTCTTAGAAGTGTTTTTCAGCTGCCAGAAGAATACACAGCAACAAAGAGAAATACATTTTTTCAGACGTTGCCTCCAACATCAGCGTCATCAGTGATCATCATCAGCTGCTCACCAGTGTACTTTCTGAAGTTTATCAAATTAAGTACTCTTCCCAAATTCCTTCACTAGCTGCTGTGTAGAACCACGCCAGCAGTTCAATTCAAGTTGAGTTGACCAATACTGCTTCACCTTTTAAAACAATCCTGCCTTAACTCAGGGCTCTTTTCCATTCCCTTCAGATGCCAAGAACGTGCTAAGCCATGTTAACCCACACTAAAACTCAGACTGTCCAACAAGGCCCATCACTGAACTCGGCACTAATGTAACCACTATATCTCTGCGTGGACTCCTGAGTGAGATTGATCATGCCGATAAGCTGCGCACCCATCACAGCCAAGCCCAATTTTTCATCCTTATGGAAAGTGTGACAGAACATGTACACGTGCAGAAAGCTCCTTGATTGGAAACAGCTTGCGCATCCTCATCCTTATAGAATGCAAATGTATTCTCCTGGTCATATTGATACTTTGCTTAATGAAATTAATTGCAATCAGAGCCTCACTTCTCCCTGGCAAGGACGAAGGCAATTAAGGTCACCCATTGGAGTAACCTCAGTGAAACAGTTCTTATGCAAATGAGATGCAAACTGAAAACTAGTTAAATTGGCCTCTTGACACTCCCAACTGGATTGCGGAGGAGGGGGCAACTGTATGCAAATTACATGCAAATGCTGTGTTTTTCGTTAAAAAAAAAAAAAAAAAGGTGAGGGAGGGGTGGAGCTCTGCTGTACATTGGCGGCAGGTAGAGCAGGAGAGATCATGAGGGTACAGCCCAGGAAGTGCAGATCCAAACGCAACAGCGGGACTCAGACGACGACAGCCGCTGCGGCTGATGAAGCAGCCATAATCCTTGTAGGTGCGGTGGTGCTTTTTTCACCAACAGCCTGTGAAAAAGATCAACATTACGGCTGAGGAGGATCTAAACGATCAGACCACCACGCGCAAGCGACAAAGAGCAGAAAGCGCTTCTGGCCCACGAGCTGCGCTTGTGACAGGACGGCCGGGGAGGTCAGTGGCACGCCAATTTACACCATCCTAAAGGCAGCTGCTCACAAGGCAGGAGGCCACACGTTACCTCATCCACACGGGCCTGGGTCACCTGGGCGAGAGGCGGTGGTGGGGGGGGGAACGGCTCCTGTTAGGCAGAACGCAAGGCTGTGAGAAGAAGCTCCATCAGTGTGACCGAGTTCAAAGCATCACGCCCAAAGGACACTCATCTGCAACCAAGTCCACCGGCAGGACACAACAGGGATTTCCACACATCAGAAATCGATAACAGCTCATTGGCCTCTTCAGTCATTTACCATTAACAGAAATACTAAATCATTAGAGTGGAAAAAAAAATGGTTACGCCAGACTCTCACAGGCTCAGCAAGATCATTCTGGAGGCATCAAGCATCATTCCAGGCTTTTAGTCTATGGGACATTCATTCAGTACAACATAAAAATGAACAGGGGGCAATTGTGGACATTATTTTTGTCACTGACTTATTATTACTACTGTTATTATTACTACTATTATTGTTATTACTATGTTATTATTACTACTGTTATTATTACTACTATTATTGTTATTACTACTGTTATTATTACTACTGTTACTATTATTGTAAGTATTGCTATTATTATTATTATTATTATTGCATAGTTGATGTACAGTTGATATATTTAGATTTATTTGCCAATGAGACTTTTAAGAAGGGGGAACAGTCTTAGAGAAGGCATTTTCTCCACGTATCTCGACATAAAAAGGTCTACTTTTCCCAGAAACAGCTCCATCAATCACATCACATCGACAACAGGCAAATGTGTCTGATTGGTTCATTAATCAAACTGCCTGCCAGTTTGTCAGTGTTTTTCAGCAGTTTAATGAATAAAATGAAGCGCTGGGAATGACGTCATGTACCCAGGGGCAGGAAGGTGCTCTCGTTTACTCCTGTCTTATAACTGCCTACTTTCTGCAGCCATTGCACTAGCTCAGTGTGCACTTGCAGAGTGACAGAGCTCACAGGCAGCTTATAGCGTCCAATCAAAAGGGAATGCATGGTTGTTAGTTTTTTTTTTGTAATAAAACCTATAGCCTGTACACTGATATGCCTTAACATGAACATCCCATCTTTAATATGAAGCTGTTCAATGAAACTCAGGATACGCACATATACACAGACTCCGTCTTCCTAAAGATACATGTCTTTCATACAGATTCACAATTCTTGCTTTTAAAATACACCTTCTCTTCCTTGCTCTGCCACCTGCTGTGACCCCACTTCAGTCCAGGTGAAGGCTGCAGCCCGGTGAAGTGCCCTTCAGTCCAGGTGAAGGCAGCAGACTGGTGAAGTGCCCTTTAGCCTGCTGTAGGAGCAGGACCTGAACACCTCCCCACCCGGATTGGTACGGGGTTGAACCACTGGCCGGAGGGCGGGGGGGTTCTGGGGCAGGCAGAGTGAGCGTCCCGCCAGCACCCTCTACTGCCGCAGCCTCTGCTCCGAGGCAGCGAACACGCAGGGAGGAGCCCTGCTTTGCTCCGATTGGCCGCAGGCCGCTAATCACAACGCAGCCTCTCCCTCAGCCAACCGGCTTCGATCAAAACACGGCGAGCTGTTTTATGAATGGAGCGAGGCGTGCTCGCGCGTACGGCGAGGTCTCACAGCACCGCCGCCGCTTTCCCGCGTCGAGCTGCTCCCTCTGCTTCAGTCAGCAAAGCACGTGCACTTCACCACCAGGAATGCACGTGATCTGAAACAACTCATTTTACACACACACACCTGCAGTAAAAAACTGTAGGTATTAACACACACTGCTTCAGATCAGTGTAGAGTAAAAAAAAAAAATGTAACAACACAAATTAGAAACCTACAGCTCAGAAAGCAAACAGTGTGTCTAAAACAGAGGACTGTCCTGCCAGCATCTGGGAGCCACGGCAGCAGTAGCGTGGTTTTGACAAAGGGCTGATGATTAGTTTCATATTTGCGACAGTCCTCCCAATTGTGATCAAGCTCTCCAAGACACGATGTGATCTGCAAAACTGATGCCTGAAACCTAGCACTTCCCGTGAACTTTCAGTCTGGCGAGCGAAACTGGGGAAATGGGTTAAGTGTACTCAGCGTCGATTTCGGTGTGTCAACAGCGCCACCTACCTGCAGACAGTGAGAGTGCAACGCCAAAGGAATTACATCACAGATTCCCTGCCCATTCATTGTAGCACGCTCTCAGACAAAGAGCAGCCAGTCGTGGAGCCGAAGCACATTATTCAGTGTTCGGAAGATAAGAGGAAGCGGCCCAATAAGGCATCCAGTCTGCCGCGCTCTAATTGCACTGTCTGCCCGTGTGTCCTGACTCACAATGAGAAGACCGCCACTCCACACCCTACATTCAGGAAACACCACCGGACGACACGCGTTGGCTGTATTCATGTTATTTATCTAACTGAAAACATGAAGCTAAACAAATCAGCTAGCACACGTGTAGCCATTCCCCAACATTTAACAGTATATAAACACACCGGCATGACGACACGCTTTTAGACGCATATTTTTAAAAGTTGTTTAAGGAGGTTCATGTACTTTTCATAGGAAGTCACTGACATCTAGTGGCAAGTACAGGAAAGGCCACTCTAAAGAAAAATACCATTTGATTCGAGTTAAAAAATTAATAATAATTAAAAAAAAAAACTTAAAACGGTCTTTTAAAAAAAAAAACAAAAAAAAAACGAAGGAAATTTTTTCCTGACAAAACATTTTCCTCTGAGGAAAGAACATTCAGATGGCCATCGCTGACTGATGTTTTCCGTTCCCCAACCCCATCTTCATGCACGTTATTTTTGCAGCTGTTTGGGCAGTCAGACTGGGCACCACTCCTGAGCACCACTCCTGCCACTACCATTTTGTTTCAAGCACAACCGTAACCTCTTCAGAGACTTTACAGACACAAATGTTATCAGCCATTCAGTCACTAAACAGGGGATTTAGCTACTTAGCATACCGCTAACATACAAAAACAAAAACAACTTGGCCTAACAAACAACTTGGCCCTAAAAAAATAAGTCTAAATTTCCAAAGATTAACAAAACAAGAGCAAACGTGATTAAAAGTTAGCCCTTTTCAAGCATACCAGCTTGAGGGAAAACTACAGGGTGTAAACCACACGGTAGGCAGTAAACAGAAGACTTACTCTACTGCTGCACCACATCTGCACCATGACGCCACTGAGTCATGAAGCCAAGGAAACCCTTAGCATTTGTCACTTACCACTTTAAGAAACCACCTGAACCACCAGACAATACAGAGCAGCCCTGTAGTATAATGCACCTCGCGGTGGTCTTAACCGCATTGCTGAACACGCGACACGCTTCTCTTCAAGCTTGGCGAGGCAGCTCTTAACAGACGTCACCTCGAGGGAGCTTCCCAGGAATCCAGGTGCAAAGCCAGCAAATGCCACGACTCGTACCAACCACCTGCCCAGTCCTGCACACGGAAGGCCAGCCTGGTCCACAGTCTCACCAGAGTAAGGCTGTCTTTTGCAGCACCAGTAGTAGCAAGGTCAGAACAGCCGTGATTAACACTATAGTGCAGCCCCACTACAAGAGTTAACTTTCAAAAGAACGTGGGCAAGCTGCATATAGCAGTGCACATCAAAAAGACCAAACAGTGCGGTTTTTAAATAAAAAAAACAGCGTCGGAAGATCCAAGTCACCAAGCAAAAGGAATCAGGCGTCCTTCAACAGAGCAAGTGAGCTGACCAGCATCCACGAGCATCAAGTGGGCTGGACGGGGGCAAGGACTGGTGGTGCCAGTCCGCAAAGGGAGTGACTCCTTCACCACTGAACAGGCTCCACAGACCTCATGATGATGCTTGCCTCAGGGCACAAACAGGAGCCAAATTTTTACCCTTGAGTTCACAAGCACAAACTCGGCCTTTAGGTGACGTGACAATTTAACATGTAAAATTTAAATTAGTATGAAAGTAGCTGTATTTCCAAGTATAAAATACTACATTAGTTAACCTGTAATTAATCTAGCATGACATGGAGTAAGCCAAACAGAAGCTGGACATGCTAGGGTCAACACATTCTCTTCAGGATCTGGAATCACATGGTATACAAAAGGGAACATTCAAAACTTTATTAAAAACAGTTTACAACAATATGTACAGAGCACATCACATACAAAATGGCTTTAGCAACCTCCTCTGAACATCGTCCTCAATCATCTACGTTTCTCCATAACAAACTTCACACCCCAGGCCTCCCCAGGCCAGAATCACAATTGCCATAACACACTTCAAATGGTCAGGAAAGAATTCTGAAAAGGTAGTGTACATGGCTCAAGTCCATTTACGTTCCTTCCCCGTTACCCATTTGGATCATGGATGTGTTTGCAGAGCAGAGCTACGTACAGGAACAGGGTCCAAAAGTTTCATCCCTCCCAAGGCTAGAACAGCATATACAGCAAAGAACAGGGGATTTAACCGCCAATGTAAACATATGTAACCCACATGGAATTTCTGCAGCCCAGGCTTTTTATGAAAAGCCAAAAGGTGATGAATATGACCGTGGCCAATCTGATGAACACACGCACTAGCAAAGCAAAGCCAAACAGATCAAAACTTTTCAAAGAAAGAAAACGCACAGCTCAAAGCTAGCAGAGACGAAAATGACTTGGACCAGGCAAACGGGGAGATCACAGACGCGGTAATAAAAGACGCGTGGTTCCTTCCGCTCCAGTTACAATTCCTTCCCAGCCAGTTCTCCATCAAGAGCTTGAAGCATTCTTCACTCTGGTAGAACTGAGGACTGGATCCAACGCACTTGTAAAACTCTTAAGCAGACAGAACAGAGGGCCTCAGGGCGGTCAAAGGCTTTCAAATTGCCCAAGAAACATTACACATTAAATAACAAAAACCATTAAACATACTAATGCTTTGGGGTGCCAAAACATTTTAAGGCAATTTCAAGTGATAAAATGAAGCATTAGTCAAAGCTACATTATTTTAGTAGGCAGTCTAAGAGAACATGTCCTGCAGAAGTGTTAAGCTTCTTCAATCAGCATGCTTGCAGCTCAAATCACACCAATGTCTTTACATGGCAGAACTAGGAAACCGCTCTACTGGAAACGCACAGGAGTCTCCAGCCAAGATGAACCATAAGCATGTAGCAGTACTCTATGGCTGGGACTGACCAAGTGTGGCAGGGTTCCTCTACTGTTGGGATTGAGAAGCCCTCCTCTGCACTAAGCTTACATTCAACTTGATGCTGTATCCATTACTACAAAAACACCCCCCCCACCCTCCTTTCAACATACTTATCAAGCATAACAAAAATTCATCTGCTTTCTGAAACTCCTTCAGAATATAGCAAATTCACACACACACACGCAAACGTACTAATACACATAAATGAGATGCGTGATTAAGAGACTTGGTTAGTACCAGTGTTTGGCCAGTTCTGTTTTTTTTTTTTTTTAATATTAGTCTTAGTTCAGAGTTCTAGACAGGAAAGGCCAATACGTTTAAAGTAACAAAATAAAACAATACAGTGAGGTCACAGAGTGATGGTGTTAAACAGCTAACAAACACCTGCGGCTCACAGGAACGTGCTAACAAGAACACTATTAAACTTCACTTAAGTCATGAACATTGTTATATTCAGAAATTAGATTAAATAATCCTTTCTGATCATATAATCCAGAGAAATGATATACCCAGTTTGTAAGCCCTATATTTTACATACATCAGCAGCACAAATGGTCAAGTCACCACACCTTTATACAGACAGGTTTCCACACAAATGATGATGCATTTGAGCCCAAAATTTAAAGATTTAAAGAGTTGATCAATTGGAATTCATGATTTACAAAATATGCTCATCAAAGTAGTTTTAACTTAATTTACCATGTCGTCATCCCCCCAGTTCAACAATATAGAAACAAAACTCAGCAAGACTCCTTCATAAGCAGAGGGTGTTGGTGTAGTGCTTTATATGATGTGTGGCAACCATTTAGTTACAACATACAGTCCAGAATACATAGCCTAGACACGGCAGACTTGAGCACTGGGGAGCCACCAACTCTACCCAAAGAAAAAGGGTGCAAGAAGCTTAAAATGTCCCTTAAAATGGTATACTTAAGAGTTTTACATCAGTTGTTAAATACATAGAGTTCAGGAAGTAAACCAATTTGGACAATAAGAAAAATGCTAAGAGCCCTGAGAAAATTAGTACCGTGTTTGAAGCACAGTATTCACACAGACACACACATGAATGTGTACAATTCAGTATGAAACCCAAGTCAACAGCGTGGAAGTTTACCCATTTATTTGCCATATTCCATCAACCTGAATGTTAAACAAATCGATCCAGTGGGACCACAGTCTGTCGATCTTCAGACAAAAACTGTAGTACTAAGCAAGAACCAAGAAACAGGTAAGAAATTAATGACTATACTAATGCCAATATATGCTCCATATTTACAAAATTGAACAAACCTCCTTCAAAGAAGGAATGCTAGCTAGAGAAACAAATCTGTCAGGTTTAGCCAGCTAGCAAACTACACAACTAACAAAACAAAAAACAACAACAAAAAAAAACACGTACATTTTACTGACAAATTTTGCCCCCTCACCCACCTCCAAAAAACAACAACAACAAAAAAAACCCTGTTCCTGGTTCTTGTTTAGCACCACAGTGGGAATAAAGTGGCCTTTTTTTTTTCTTGAACTTCATGAACAAGATTTAGGGATCCATACTTTAGGGATTTTTACTCATCAGAAACTGCAAGCTACCTTTGACTTCCATGGGCCAGTTGTAGTGTGGTATCGCTGTTCTACCGCTGGACAAACCGCTGAACCAAACAGAGGAGAGACTTCAGACGGACCAGAGGTGATTAGCAAGGCATTAGCTTTGTAGATCATCCGGAGACATCACCAGCCAGCCGTGTGCTGGATTTAAAGACGCTACCAAACAAGAGGGAAAGTTGGAGCGGGGAGCCATAGGTGCTACAAAAACTCCAACTGATCCTTTACTGATCCAATGTTTCTCCCTATGAAAATCAATTTCACTCAACACACCCAGTCTTTCCCGTCCTCCCAAGCTCACATGATGAGCAGGTCGTCCAGGGGCAGTGCGTCCAGGTCGCAGGAATCAAACAGATCAGCGATACCCTGCTCATCGTCCAGAGCCAGCATGTAGTCCTCCCCGAGCATGGCGGGAGACAGGGTGGAGAACGGAGTTGACTCGGCTGGCAGCTGGAGGACGCAGGCCAGCGAGGAGGCCAGGGCCGACGAGGAGGGGCTGCCCATTTGCGCGCCGCGGCCAACCGTATCGCCATGGATACCGTTTGCCTGGTTAGCGGTTGTTGCACCTTTGCTGCCTTCTGCAAAAACAAAACACAGAAGGTGCTGCAAAAGGGCCCATTTTTCTCACTCGCAAGCACAAAAACACACGGATCGTCTGGCTACCTTTGGACATTCTGAGGAAGGTAGTGTCATTTCCATTCAGGTCAACACCGTTATGCGACGGTCCGCTGGGGTCGGCACAGAGAAACACATCTATGGGACCTTTGGAGCTGCTCAGGTGGACCTGTAAACTCTGTCCATAGTGAGGGGAAAAAAAAAGTACACATTTAGCAGGGAATCCACTCCATTGTTCCAACATAGTTTTTCATAAACCACGTGGTCCACACTAGTTATGAAGAGGGGTTTTACCTCTTTTGGATCAGGCACCTCTAGCTTGGTTTCCGATGGTGCTTTGACAGCAATTACAGTTTGGTCCCGCAAACTTTGGATTCTTCGGATATCCTGATACGTGATGTAGGCATATGTGAGAACAGATAAGGAACACACAAAGACAGATGACATACGAGCTGGCAGATAACAAAACGTACATGGATTCTAAAGCCCAGCGTCTAGAAAAGCACTGCAAAGTGCCACTTAACAAATTTGCCCATTAATTCTACAGCCAAAACATTCCGGCAAATGTGCCAAAAGGCAGGGCGAGTACTTCTGAAAAGCTGCTTCACAAACCACAAGAGCTGTGTTAATGAGGTCTGCTCACTGGCTCGTGCGATGCTTTTACACACAAAGGCCGAAATAAGAAAATGATAAACAGATTTTTTTTTTTTAAAGGGAAATCAACATGCTGGCCCTGGTCATGTGCAGTGTAATGAAGAAAGCATTTGGTATAAATGTAACAGCACTGCTGATCAGCAGACTCAGATCGGTTTAGTTCCGATGAAAACACGCAAGAACTAGAGCGTGGCACGAAGCCGTGAAGCCTCGGAGATCAACTGAAGAAACAACCATTTGAAAGACCATTTACAACATACTCCTCAAAAACAAACACACCGAAGATGCACAACAGATGTGGAGGCTCTGAATTCAAGGCCTTGTTATTCTCTACCCATCGCAGGTTACAGCAGAACAGCATTACAGAAGTGGTCAGGAATTGTTCATTACTCAATAAGAACTACACCCACAAGAGCAGTGCACCAACAGCAAACGAGCCAGCCGTGGTCACCAAGATGCAGCAGCTGTGGTCACCTCATTACCTAGAATTGAATCCATTGCTGTGTTGATAAAAACAAGCATGACAGCTATGGTTATCACCCAGTGTGGCGAAAGCTAATATTTTAAGGGTGCAGTAAAAACTGAACTTCCATGTAGGCAAGCATTTCAGAAATGAGGCCCCATGAAACTAGGAGCCAAAACAGTGCTACTCTTCACACATTACTTTATGGACCACTTATTGAAGTTCATATCTAAACAGAAGAGAGGTGGACAAGGTACAGGGCAGTGAAGGATATTTCTGATTGTGCATCTCTTCAGTCATCTGCTGGACGTTGGTGGTGCAGGTCTGAATGAGCTCGTCCAGGCGCGTCTCCTCCTCTCGGAGGGCCAGCATCTCTCTGCTCAGGTTCTGCCCAATCACCAGTGGAGACAGTGGCCCTGCCTCTGAAGGCAGGCAGGAGCCCCTAAAAGAAAAGAACCCCAGTCACCTACTTTAGCCATACCCATGACAGCTCTAGCCGCGCTCATCAGTTCAAACCAGAGTTACAAAGTAATCAGTCTGCAATAAAGTCCCTAAAAACCTAAGAAAACCACCTCGTATTGAAAAGTATGTTAAGAACAAACAGCCTTAAAACAGGCATTTCTAAAGCAAGATACAAATCCCTGGCTGTGCTTCCACCATGGCACAGACATCAAACAGTAATGAGAAGCAGAACTCAAGCCTTTAAAGTTGCTTTAAGTCACTAGCATTATTCAGCCATCTCTCTTCATCTCTCCTCGCACACACACTCACAGCCACTGTATGTTGTTCTTCGACTTCTTCTTGATGAGGCGCACGCCCTCCAGCACGTTGGTGATGTCGTAGAGACGCCTCTTCTGAACGTTGAGCGTGCCGGCGGCCTGGTTCAGGTCCAGCACACCGTCAGTGGACTGAGCAAGGAGTTGGCAGAACTTCTTGGTAAGGAGGCCCAGGGACGTGTCATACCGTGACCTCTCAGGAGGCGTTTTAGGGGCTGCGGCATCAAGACAATCAAGATAAGACCCAAACATGCCCACCCGCTACATTTCAATATTCAACAGGAAGGTACATCAGTGATCTTTAGTAGGGATGGAGGGCAGGAGTTGCAGAAGCTACACATCTTAACTGGTCTGTCAAGTTCCAACTCAGGTTCGTGTCTAGCATAGATGTTTCCAACCAGGCGATAAACTCAAAGCCTGAATCAGGTATCTTTCACAAGGCTCCTGTGGTTATAGTATGTACGGTATACTTTTTGATGTTCTTAATAGCATTGTTTCTGCAGCTGAGCCACAATAGTATTGACAACATTCCATGAGACTTTGACCATGCCATCTCCATGTCCAAATCCTGCTGATGCCCTCTGAAGCTACAGAAGTTTTTGAAGTGTCAAAAGATAAAAGCATAAATAAACCAAAATGCTTGTAGGAGACCAAAACAATAGCTAAGTATCTTGTGATGTATGGCACATCGATTTATTTACAGCTTGTTTATTTTGGGCATCAAATGAGCTTCAGGCTCCTGCGAGAAAGTCTTCCATGAACATGTGAAATATTTGTAAATACCCCGAAGTTGAAAGATTTTTGGATGCACCAAGCACTGCTAGTGCAGTGGTCCTAAGAAAACCCAGCTGTATTCCCATTAATGAGATAGCTTCTGATAACCATCTGCCTTTCAAATGCAGCATTAGCACCACTACCCATCCAGTGGTGATTGTGCACTTGGGTGGGTTTCTGGCCTAGCCCAGCATCAGACAGTGGTAATACCTTTGGGGCTCTTCACTCTGAGAGCTGCTCTGCGACCCCTGGGTGTTCGAGCTGGTTCGCTGTATTGGTGGTCCGTGATGTCCAATTCCAAACGCCGTTTAGCCTGAACACACATTTGAAATATTACAAAGTTCGCCCACGCTTGAACATCAGAACGAGGTGTGAAAATCCTGACTGAGGTGCAAACAATGCAACGCTGTGTCATGGTTGTTCTGAAACAAGCATTATAACTAGTCATTTGACTTTTTAAACACAGTAAGTATTTCAAAGATTAAATCCTGAGTGGAAACCAATACAATTTACCCAGCTCTCTCTACAGTGGTCAGCCTAAACTCTGTAGTTTGTGACAGTGATGTTCATACACTTTGTGCAGTGTGAATAACTGTATACTGATCAACTAATGCATAAAGGTCATCTACATTGTTTCATTCACCACCAGCTCCATTAAGACAGCATGAAAGACATTGCATTTAGGTTTACATAATCAAAAGGACATGCAAGAAGAGCAAAAAATTATTCCATTTTCAACCTCAGTAAACGCTAGGCTTATACAAGTGTGGTCACACTTGTATAACTTGAGACTTTTTGCATCTCTGAACGAAAAGAATGTCTCAATACAGTGCTAGAAAAGTTGTGCTTTTTCCATGTTCAGTCCCCTCATCTTGGATATGCTCAATAGGAACCGGGGTGATTGCCACATCGCCCGTTTAACTCAGCCTAACAAGAAACAATAACCGATTAAATGAACCAAACTAACCTAGATAGACAGATGGCTAGATATCAGTCAAAAGAGTAGAGTAGGATAAAAACTCGGAAAACATAAATGACCCCCCCACCAAGGCGAGGCCTAGCCTTTATGGTCACGTAATCACAATAATAAGCAGCTAGCTTAGCCTTCTTCTCGCTTCTTCCTACTATTCTTAAAGAAATGCGCAGGCAGATTCCACGCATTTTATGCAGATATCTTCGGGCCTAGTCTGCAGCTAGCTAGCTAACATACGTAAACGAAGATGGCCAACTAATTTACGTTGAAAAAGTAAAGTCCTAGAGCTCATCACTGTGCAAAGCTACTCTTGAGCCATGGCAGTGACCAGCTTTAGACAAAAATAAACATTTGCGCCACTCTTCTGAAATTCGCACTTGTAAAGTCCTCAAAGCACTTAACTATCCATTCACACAACAAAATAGGTTGCAGCTTTCCAAAACAAAACTTTAGCTCTTCAGTTATGTTTTTATCTTACTGAAATATGCAACCTAATGTTTACAAATAGGCAGCTAAAGAAGTGCGGAACTAGCCAACTTGATCTCTAGTCCAACTCCTGTCGCCTAACTAGCTAGCCACAAAGTAAATCCAAAGTGGGCCAACTCGTAAGTAGCTAGTAGTAAATATTCGACTGTAGCTAGCTAGCCACGTAACTTCTGTGTGTGACATTAGTAGCTAGCTGCAAGTTAGCCATGACAGTTTGACTAGCCTAGCTGGTTAGCAGAATAGCTATTTTACAGCTTGAATATACTTATCAACTCGCTGCAAATTATAACTAGCTACGTTTATTACCGGAGGACGTCCTAAAGCCGGTCGTAACCCCGTGCCATTTGTAAGGTTGGGTCCTTGCAGAGGAGTTGTATAAAAGCTGCCAACTGAATGATCAGCCACACGAACATTAGTAGGCTGGGAAGCACAGGACGGTGGTGTTTTAAGTTGCATGTAGGTCGCTGCAGAATAAGACGAAGAACGACGATCAGCTGCTGTATTTAAGCCAGTATTTTGTTCAAGGGTAGAGCCTCCAACCCCCGATATTATCAATCTATCTTTGACTGAGGAAACCCCCTTTCTCATCTTCAGAGATTCGGGATCCCTTTGTGCCTCTGGTTCTTTGAAGGTCTTATTCTGCAGATTGTTTTAATAGACACCTAAAATAATCAGCAGGAGTGATAAAGGAAAGTCTTATTAGTTGAATTACTCCAAAAATGTAAAATATCGATGAGTAAAAATGGCTGATGGAAACGATTAAAATAAGAAGCGAACTTCTTCCTATCCGCTTAAAAATGGCTCCAGGAAGCGGACAATGAATGAAGGGATACAGTTTACGCGCGAAAGGCCCTCCCGCGAAACTCGGATTTCCCGGGATGTTTTTGAAATAAATTTACATATTTAAAACCATTGGCCGTTACCTATACATTTTCCGCCGCGATTGGATGACGTTTTCTGTACGTAAACCAATAGAAACTTAGAAGACCTAGACTGCGCCAACAGCTTCACGGAAAACTCGGGTAGCCAACTAGTGCTAAGAGATATAGAACGTGTTAGCAAACAATTTTGAAATTAAGTCCTTCCGAAGAATACAAATAAATAAATTAAATTAAATAATGAGGACACTTACATTAGGTACTTTGTTCAGAAATGAACTTTCAAAAATGAACGATCATTGAGAACACTTCTATTCAAAAAGCAAATCAGACCTGATATTGGCAACACCCCACACCCATCTGAATACACTTAGTTACACCACGAAGTCATAGGTGTTCAGTATACCATATGTTATTTGTCCAAAGTTATTTGTATAAAATGCATGCAATAAACCATTGGTAAGCTCACCTCTTTTGCGAGGACTTGCCAAACCTAGAGGCTTGTGAGAGTGAGACCCTGCAAGCTGTCCTTCACTTTAGCACTCTTATGCCCTTACAATACAGTGAACATAATCACATTTCTGGATGCAGTCATTCAGGATGGACCAGAGCAGCCCAGGTTGGCAGTCACCTGGGCTATCAGACTCCACTGGGCCACTCTGGGACTGCTTCACTAATCACAATAAATTGACAGTTATATATTTTCTCCATTACTTCTCATTTCTCAAGTTGAGGAATTCTTTTCAGCTTGACATCAGAAAGTATATGGCAGCTAAACACATGCCCACCTGCTTCTTCTGTATGCAGACAAAGAGGGATTTGGAGACACTGAGGTAGAGTCAGTTCAGGCTTGGATCACTGCTATTTTACTAATTTGCAAAATAAATCTTTTTTTAACCCTATTTTGTATTCATAGAAATGTTAGCACATATACAGAACTGTAACAATATTTCACAGAAGTCTATATAAAATTGCATAAGGTATGCAGAGTATTAAAGACAGCAGTGCTTAGTATGAAAAACATCAGTGTGAATGAGTAATTCAAATGGTCCATGCACGTATGTTGTTGCAACAATGCCATTTTGAAAAAGGACTATTTTGTTTTTATTGCAGTTTTATTTTAACACAGACGCCCATCTCCAACTGTTGTCTTCTTTTGGCTTGTGTGCAGTTTAGATATGAGACCAATGATGCAACAAGTGTATAAGTAATCACCAAAAAATCATACTGGTAATAAAGGAATTATGTAAGCAGTGAGTCTTATACCCATTTTGTCAATTGGCTCCATAATAAGTGTAATGTGAAGAGTTATTTTTATATATTGCTAAGGCTAAAACTATCTTAAAATCCCAATCTATAGAGTAGCACATAAATATATATTTTTGCTGGTCATGAATAGTAGTCAATTGAAAATCATACTCAATCACTGTCTGTGACCCATAAAATTCATGAGATGATGACCACTGATGCTTGGCTGCGATGCTCTACCAGCCTGCAACGTAGCCACTTCCTTTATTCTAAGACTATCTATGTATCTACTATTTCTGGCCAACCTCAGAAATAAACGATCATATGAATAATTTAGAAAAAACATCAATATTGTAACAACATATACAATAATGTAGTAAGTATAGAGTCCTGGGTTCCAGTTGGCCCTCACATCTGGCATAAATTTTATGGAAACACATTAAATACATTTTATTTTGCATATAAACAAACAGTTGCATACAATCCTACACAAAAATAGATTCAACAATCATAAGGTGTTAATATGAATTAAGGAACGTTATCCCTAATTAGAAAAATGTTGAAAGCATACAACTAAAATGCCTTAAGTTTGCATCAGTACTGAGGGAATGTCTTTATGTAGACTCTTTTGTCATTCTGATGCCTTAACAAATAAATGACTAGAAACTCCTTGTCCTTTGTGGAGATAAAACATGAAACACATTAATCATCATCAAATTTAATCTTTTTCCCTTGGAAGGCTGTGATTTGAGCCTGCTGCTCTTTCCTCTTTCTGCTGGCCTCCCAGGAGGGATGCAGTGCTTGCTGGGAAGGCTGGGAACGTTTGCTACCATTACCAGGGCCACCTCTATAACCCTGGCTTGGCTGCTTCCCACCCCAAGCCCCTGGACCAGTCCTCAGCCCTGGACAAGGACCTTTGGATCCAACTGCCTGTTTGTTAAAAGCTGTGCACCTTCTGTCAGTTCTGGGGCCTTGGCTTTTGAACCAAGATGGTTTTGCATCACCGTCAGCACATTTTTTCTGGTTCTGTAAGTGTGGTGGCTTTGGATCACAGCGTCTCCCCTTCTGAGAAGCATCACTAGATTTGGACAGGGTGGAACAGAAGACGGACTGCATCGTGAACTCATGACGTGCGTCACTGGCCTCAATGGCTTTCTGCAACTTGGCTGGTTTGGTAGAGTTGCTCTGTTTCTCCTTCTCAGGTGCGGCATCACTTTTCTTTTTCTTAAGCTTGCTGACTTTGCCAAGGAAGAAATCGTCATCATCGCTCTCCTCAGACTGAGAGGACAGCTTGTGGAAACGCTCCTCTGTACTGTCATCAAAATATTCCCTCTCCTCATCACCATCCGACACATCCGAGTCACTCTCTTCTTTACTACCTCTGTTCTCCGGCTTTCTGGTCTCCATTTGGAACGTTTTTCTTTCTGATGGTGGGGCCCTACTCACTGCTGAGTCTTTGCTTTTGGATGGCAGGCTATTGGTGATGCCTGCTGTGACGGGCATTGTAGAAACACTTTCTAGATGGACTGAACTCACTACATCTTGTTTATTGGCTCCTCCATTTGATTTTTGTCCAGGTGTCTCTTTCACAACATGCGGTTTGTTATCTTCTGTAAGCTTTACAGCATTAGACCTCTTAATTACATTAAAGGGCTGATCCTTCTCCTTTTTCTCATCATCACCGTCTCCAATAACTGTTGCATCCTCCTCACTCTCATCTTCAACATCCCGCTCTACGTCATCATCACTACGTTCAGTCATTTCACCGAAATCCTCCTTGCCCTCATTTTTTTGCGTATCTGATGCCAACTTTGCCTTTTCCTCTTCAATAGCTTTACGGACATCCTGGAGCTTCTTGATGAAGTGTGGATGTGTAGCAATTCGAGCAGTGGCTCTCTCCAGAGAACTGGAATTTGGGTCCTGCAGAACATTTTCAAGGTCCACTTTCCCCTGAAGTACTGTTGTTGTAACATGGTCAGGTGAAAGAGTCCTCAACACCTGGACTTCCATTTTAAGTCTTGTTAGGCATTGCTGGTTGCCTTTTAAATCAGACTCTTTATCTTTTGCCCTCTTCAGGCTGGTAATCTGCTGGGTGAGCTTCCGAATAACTAGGATCCTCATATTCTTCACCTCCTTCCTCATCCTTACCACCTCAGTGGGGGTGCTGCCTGCCTTTATACATTTCTGTAAGAAAAACATTGTTCAGAAACACTTTGTCTAAAAACAAAATGCTAAACACAGTAGTCTGAACTTCACTGGATATCTTTATTCTTAATTTGTGTTTTTGGTCTAGAAGATATAATTCACCAACATGAAAACATATAGTAAATTACAAGTTTTACAGCATAGCCACTTAGGTGGGTCTAAGGAACAGAGCTGTAATAGAAAATTATTAAGAATCAAAAATTAACAGAATTTTTACATGCACAAACCTCTTTCGTTGTGACTGAAACACTTGGATCTTGCTTTGTGATTTTATTGAATCCCTCCACATCTGCTTTCTGGATCACAGAGAAGCCATCAGCTCCCTCATGCTCTTTGATCCTCCTAAGCTCTTCCTCCTTATCCTCTTCCTCAGACTCCTCCTCATCGTCATCATCGATCTTCAAATCGCTCTGCTGCAGGACACTGCCTCCTGATTCCCGCTCTATTTTATTCCGAGCCTTTGTAGCACTCAATCTTTCAGCTTTGAAAGCTTCGATAGCATCCTTGAGGCTCTGGATTCTCCAGCTGAACTCCGGGTGTGTGGCAACTCGGGCCATGGCGCGCTCCGACAGGCTCGCCGCTTTGTTCTGGCACACCTTCTGGTAGCTGATATCCTGCTGCAGGGCTGCCTTGGTGATACTGTCTGGGGCGAGGGACTTTAGCTTGTGTATCTCCTCAATCAAGCGTTCCACGCGCCTCTGATTTCTCTCCAAGTCAGCCTGTGTTCCTTTCCTTCTCTTCAGAACTGTGATCTGTCGGGTGAGCTTGCGAAGGACCAACACCTTGACCCTCTTCACCTCAGCCCTCATTTTGACCACCTCGTTGCTGAGGTTTAGCGCTGCTGGCATGTTTCTTCAATCTTCTGTAGACCACTAGAGGAAGTCGACCAGTGTGTTAAAACCAGACCAATTAAGGACACACAACATAGCAGGAAGGTTAAAACTGTCCAAATAAGTGCAATTGTATGGAAGCAGACCACAAAATCAATCAGATTATTACATTTGATCTCTATATATGCGCACAAATAATTCTTGACTTATTCATTCAAAAGACAGTAAAGTCATTTTTATTTCAATAAAAAGCTTCATAAGTACTGGACTTACCTAATTTGCAAATCTCAAATCAGAACGTTGTCTGTGGATTGCGAGGGGCTAATGAACACTTATTTTACAGTTTATAAAATCTGACCACGAGCAAACACCCCTATGGAATTTTCTCGCGTTGTTTATAGCCACTGCCAACACTTATTTTCCTTCGACCGTGAATTTAATCAGGGAAAGTTGGACATCAGTTAAGAGCCCTAACTGGATCTCGTCCAATTCATTGATGTAGATTACGATTAAAACATTTATCAAGTAGATTGACAGGCTAAATTTACCTTTGCGAGTTAAGATTAGCTACCTAGCTAGCTTGCTACGTTACTGGTGTTTATCAGCATGGCATAGAGAAGGCATGGCACTTTGTGCAATATAAATTTGCCTTAAACAACATAGTTAACTTGAATAACAATGAAAGCTTAAATTATAAATTTCATAGAAATACTACAACTACCATTTAAAATTTGACATACCTTTAAACTAGAAGAATCAAATTTATAGTCTAAAAACGCTTGCCCAGGGCGTCGCCATCTTACTCCTGGTGCACGCAAAAAATACGTGGCTAGCTAGGTGATGTCAGAACGTTAGAAAACGTAAAACATAAAAGGGGAGGGCCTGTTGCGGAGTGTTTTTATTTATTTCTTTGTTTCTAGCTGAGGTAAAATAATGACATCTTTGCATTTGAGGAGTAATGGACGTCAGTGTTAGGCTGTTCATATAATTTTGTTCATAATAACTTGTAGAAAACTATTCAAATCGAAGGGGGGAGAATGAAGCGGCGCAATGCGGACTGCAGTAAACTCCGTCGCCCGTTAAAACGGAACCGTATCACCGAGGGTATTCATAGCAGGTACGAAAAAAATAGGCTCTTCCCGACCGCTATCGGAGTATAGTGGCGTCTGGAAATTGTGCTACACCATCACATTCCTCTATAATGCCCACTTTGTAGCCTATTTTACGCAGCTGTCACACACAGATGAAGGTGTTAAGATAGCTAGTTAGCTAAGTCACTCTGGCCACATACTTCGGCCTGTCATAGCTAGCCAGCTATGGGTCTGTTCAAGCCCTTGTCTTCTATCGTTATAACTATAACCACTGACAGACAAATTGGACCGCTTAGCTAGCTAGTTACATAGCTAACGTTAGTTAAGCCAGGGTTATCCTACTTCAGTCAGTCTGCCCTGTTGGTTAGCTTGCTAGCTACCTCAGCCATTTATAAGTAGCTATAGTAGCTGCCTACCATATGTTTGTACACATATGGTACATACCTTTACTAGTTACCTTAGCTATCCAAGTTACTTTTGCAGTCAGAATGAATTATGCTCGATTTGACTTCATTATAAAAGGAAATTAGGGGTTCGGCTGCAGTGACACTTTTAAACAGTTGGCTAATGACAGCGTCTCATCACTCAACACGTTTCTGCTCTCCAGCAGACATTAATGCTGTTAGCTAGCTACAGCAAGTGGGTACATTTGCACCGTTAGCGGAATCACTTGGCACCGTTACCCAGTTTTGTATATCTAGCTGGCTGGCAACAATATCTAACGCGTCGGTTCCTTCAGACGTGCAAGCGAGCAAGTTATCTGAGATTCTAAATGACATGTTCAGACGTGTTTAAAACCTGCCATGTAAGTGAAGCTCAGCTGTGTTGAAAATCCTTAGCTATTAGGCTTATACGCGTTTGTTTGGCCGTTCATAATGACATGAACCACAAATTATTCCCGCCATTCCGAAAGGTTATTAACTAGCACAGCTGAGCCGAACGAATGAGTATGTAAATGCTCTCCAAGTTTGGATACATCTAAATGTCATGTTTCTTCCACTACAGAAGTTGTACCTGTGGCATGGTGATATATACACATCCTTTTATCAATGCCGTTTTTAATGGTTTTACAAAGCAGCTTTCCATTGCTACATCTCCTAACTGATTCATCAACACCCTTTGGCAGTACCTTCCTCTACCTGAAGTTCCTGCTGGTGTGGGCACTCGTGCTGCTGGCAGACTTTGTGCTGGAGTTCCGGTTTGAGTACTTATGGCCATTCTGGCTCTTCATCAGGAGTGTATATGACTCCTTTAGATACCAGGGACTGGTAAGTATTGCCCCCTTAAGGAAACGCATAGCTATCAGTCTGTTCAAGATGCATTTTTAGTAACATTCTCTGCACAAATAAAGATGCTCAGTTCATTAAACTCTTATTTAGAATTGGTGTCTTTGACAACAAAGGTGATTACACATGTACTGAGTTTTTGGTCCCCCCCCCCCCCAATTAATTTTACAAAGGCATTGGGTCCAAAATTTTTGTTTTTTTGGGGGGGTTTTTTCCCCCTCTTTCTTTTAATTCCGTTAAAACCATCATCAAGTGGCCTAAAGTGGATGCATATCAGTTTACATGTGTGCCTCCCTCTCTTTGTGTTCTTCAGGCGTTCTCTGTGTTCTTCGTTTGTGTTGCGTTCACATCGGACATCATATGCCTCCTGTTCATCCCTATGCAGTGGCTGTTTTTTGCAGCCAGCACTTATGTTTGGGTGCAGTATGTATGGCACACGGGTAAGAGAAGAATTCAAACATTGATTTTTAATTTGTTCATTTATTTTTATTATTCAAATATTATTGGGGGTTTTTTTTGTCTGGTTTGTCTGTTTTCATTGTTCCAGGAAGACTTGATTGCAAAGCTAGCTGTATAAACAATATTACAATTGTTTTATTTAAATAATTTAATATGTAAAATTCTCCTGATACCTTTTAGATCTGTCACCAAACTGCTTATTAAATATTTATTGTGCTTGTATATTTAGCCTATAATTAAAAGCAGCATAATGAGAATTACTCTACTGAATCTTTTATAGATGAGGGGTAGATGAATTTCCTTTGTGTGTCCTTGTTGTAAATGCAGTGCAATCTTGCTCGTTAGGGTTCTTCAGGATGGGTGGTAATGAAGTGCTGAGGCTGAGCAATAGTTTCCCAGTTTGCAGACACTTTCCACTCGGCTCGGAGCTACAGCAGTGCTGGCCGCCGCTGATGTATAGCCCCTAGTGAGTCTTAGCAAGGGAGAGTGCTGGCAGGACTCTGAGGGGTTGTTACTGAGATTAGGAACCTGAAAGTGTTTTTGTTGCATAGCTCCTGTGTTCTAGAAATAATGCTGATGAATGAGGTAGACATGAATTCAGGAAGAGATGAATTCAGAATCAGGTACCTCTATTATCCCTCCCACTGGTAGCCGTAGAATGTTTCTACCATGTTGGATATCTCTGGTGGTTACCTAGAGGACGACCCACAAGGACATAATTGGGACAAACATTCTAATTAACCATGCAATTAGCTAAATGACTGCTTTTCTCCATCTTACTTTAAAGGGCAGGGGTCAACATATGAAAAGCTTAAGAAGTTTTGTTCTGTCCAAAAGTTGCCTACAGTGTGTGTTGGTGATTATGACTGTTAACACAGACACTGTGATAGGAAATCTTTGCTCATACAGGGAATGAAAAAGTCGCTAATTGTGTGTGTGTGTGTGTGTGTGTGTGTGTGTGTGTGTGTGTGTGTGTGTGTGTGTGTGTGTGTGTGTGTGTG
>JAOXYF010000005.1:17401004-17415736 GCA_028565775.1 Sternarchorhynchus goeldii | reverse complement strand
GTGTGTGTGTGTGTGTGTGTGTGTGTGTGTGTGTGTGTGTGTGTGTGTGTGTGTGTGTGTGCGCGCGCGCGCACGTGCACACGCCTCCTCAGAGCGAGGAGTGTGTCTGCCCACAGTCTCTTTGTGGATCCTTTTCGTCTATATTGAAGCAGCCATCAGATTCAAAGACCTGAAAAATTTCCACGTTGGCCTGTGTCGCCCATTTGCTGCTCACTGGTAAGCTGTTCGGAGACACTTGGATTAGTTATTTAGCCACAGAACCATTTTTAATGTGCTTGTGCATGCAGCATGTGTTTTTGTTGTTGTTTTTTTTTTGTTTTTTTTTGTTTGTTAAGAACTTCACATTTTTTAGAAATCCCGTGATTAAGAGAGCGCTGTCCTGATGTGATCGTTGCGTTTGCCGCTCCAGCGTCGGCTACCCCGTGTGTGTTTCATGCCTCTGTGTGTGCGCGTGTCTGTGTGTGTGTAGTATCGGCTACCCCGTGGTGACGCTGGGCTTCGGCTTCAAGAGCTACGTGAGTTATAAGATGCGTCTCCGGAAGCAGAAGGAGGTGCAGAAGGAGAACGAGTTCTACATGCAGCTCCTGCAGCAGGCGCTGCCTCCCGACCAGCAGAGGCAGGAGAAGGAGGCAGAGGAAGGTGAGCAGTGTGAGAGCAGCTACATGGGCCTGGCTGCTTATTAACCTTCAGAAGCAAACTTGGGTTCGCTCTTTGTTTATTATGATGGACAGCAGTAAACTTGAATAAATGCACTACTACCACTGATGTGAACAGTTATTTATTTATTTATTTATCATTTATTCATTTTTACATGCATTTTATTTTATATGTAATAATGTGGCTGCAGGCATCATTGTTAGCTGTGTAGCCAATGGCTAAGATTTAAAGCTAGCAGGAATTCCCATTGTTTGTATATTGGGAAGGACTTTGAATGGGTGTAGAGGTCAGAGCTACAGGGACACTGACCGCGCAGCCAGTCAGAGCCCTGGACCTTACTTTATTTATTTATTTTCCCGCTGGGCACAGAGATTTAAAAAAAAGAAGGCTGTGTGTATATGCATGCACCTGAGTCTCCTTATTATATCTGGAGCACATTCACCTTGCACCTTGGCAATTGGCAGGGGGAGGAGGACGATGTCCAGACTGATCTGCCCCCTCTGTCTTTCTGCAGCTGCATCTAAAGGCATGTTGGAGGCGGATGCAACTCTGGTGGCTCAGAATGGCACCCCTACCACCAAGAAACTGCCCATCTCCTTCCCAGAGCTGGAGCCCCGAGACAGGGGCAAGGAGAGTGGGAGAGACGCCAAGAAACAGCACAGCATAGGAATAAATAACAATATCTTGCAGACTGTGGACTCTAAGCTGCAGGACATTGAATACATGGAAAACCACTTGAGCAGCAAGAGACTGAATAATGAGCTTGGGGGTAGTTCCGAGGACCTGGGCAGCACGGGAGGAAGTGCCTCCTCCAAGCATTACAAAAATTCCTCTCCTCGGAGCCACAGTTCCACCAATGGCAGTGTGCCTTCCTCGTCCAATAGGAATGAGAAGAAGCAGAAGGGCATGGGGAAAACTGCCAGCCATCGAGATCTGATGGAAAACTGCATACCCAACAACCAGCTTAGTAAACCTGACGCTTTAGTGCGGTAAGAGCCTTCCTGCGCAGTTCCACCAGATCACAAAGCTGTACGATGTTGAGTGTGAAAGGCTTCGTTTTATTGATGATTGCGGTTGTGAACATGTTGTGCTGCATGCTGGTTCAGTCTGGAGCAGGATGTGAAGAAGCTGAAGGCGGACCTGCAGGCCAGCCGTCAGCTGGAACAGGACCTGCGTGGCCAGATCGGCTCCCTGGGCAGCGTGGAGAGGAGCGTGCGCTCCGAGCTCAGTCAGCTCCGTCAGGAGAACGAGCTGCTGCAGAACAAGTGAGACGAGCATCCTCCAAAGCACCCCTGCACTAAAATGGTTTTTATATTCATCATGCTCTGAGAAATGCTCTGCAGTTTCCTTTTACATTCAGTATGGTTTGGTGCACTGAAGTTTTCTTGACTACCAGAGCTTTGGTGGAGAGGAATCTGTTTGCCAGTTTTGAGTCATAATTTTAAAAAGTAATTTTCACTAATAACAAATGCATCTATATTGTTTGTGTAAAATCTTGGGTAGTGGCTGTTCTTTTCTAAACAGTCACCATTCAATAAGATCCTTTTTGAGGTGTACCACTTTTTTTTTTTTTTTTTTTCCTGTGTGTGCGTGTGCACGTCAGGCTTCATAACGCGGTACAGGCCAAGCAGAAGGACAGACAGACGATCGCTCAGCTGGAGAAGCGTCTGAAGGTGGAGCAGGAGGCCCGAGCAGTGGCAGAGAAACAGCTGGCTGAGGAGAAGAAGAGGAAAAAGCTAGAGGAGGCCACAGCAGCCCGCGCTGTTGCTCTGGCCGCTGCCTCCAGGTAGGGCTCTCGCACGCTCCAGCACAGCATGGCAGGCTGGAACACAGGCCGCGGTTCTTGTAGGAGTTCATATCTTCTGCCACCTACAAATGGACAATCTTCAAGTCATTCTTGAAGTTATAAAAGTGTGTACAGTAGCGAGAAAGTGTTTGCCCCCTTCCTGAATTCTTGTTCTTTTGCATGTTTGTCACACAAATATTTTGGATACCAAACAAATCAAAATATTAGACAAAGAAACACAACATGAAGGTCTTTATTATGGGGAAAAAGAAATACAAATTTACGGGGCCCTGTGTAAATTAACTGTGGTTTATCACATCTTTGGAAATCCGAGTTCAATTTCCCCAGCCACACCTAGGCCTGATTACTGCCACACCTGTTCTCAATCAAGAAATCACTTAAACAGGACCTGCCTGACAAAGTGAAATGGACCAAAAGATTCTCAAAAGTTATATATCAACCTCTGATCCAAAGAAATTCAGGAACAAATGAGAAACAGTAATTGAAATCAATAAGTCTGGAAAAGGTTATAAAGCTGTTTCTAAAGGTTTTGGACTCCAGCCAACCACAGTGAGAGCTGTTATTCACAAAGGCGAAAACATGGAACAATGGTGAACCTTTCCAGGAGTGGCCAACCATCCAAAATTACCCCAAGAGCGCAGCACCAACTCATCCAAGAGGTCTCAAAAGACCCCACAACAGCATCCAAAGAACTGCAGGCCTCGCTTGTCTCAGTTAAGATCAGTGTTCATGACTTCAAGAGACTGGTCAAAAATGGCCTGCAAGACGAAACCCACTGCTGAGCAAAAACATAAAGGCTCATCTCAGTTTTGCTAGAAACATCTTGACGATGTCTAAGACCTTTTTGAGAATGCTCTCATGAGAATACTCTGTGGACTGATGAGATAAAAGTTTTAACTTTTTGTAAGGTGTCTGTCCCGTTACATCTGGTGTAGAAGTAACACAGCATTTCAGCAAAGGAGCATCATACCAACGGTAAAATCTGGTGGTAATGTGATGGTCTGGGACTGTTTTGCTGCTTTAGGACCTGGAAGACTTACTATGGTAAATGGAACCATAATTCTGCTGTCTACCAAAAAAAGGAGAATGTTTGGCTGTTTGTTTGTGACCTCAAGCTGAAGCACAATTGGGTTCTACAGCAGGAACATGACCCAAAATACACCAGCAAGTCCATGTCTGAATGACTTAAGACTTGAGTGGCCTAGTCAAAGTCCTGACCTGAATCTGACTGAGATGCTGTTTCCGAGCATGACCTTAAAGGTGGTTCATGCTCGGAAACTAGTACTGCACTGCGGAGGAGTTTTGGCCAAGTAATTTTTACAGAAAAGACTCGTTGCTAGTTTCTGCAAATGCTTGATTGCAGTTGTTGCTGCTAAGTGTGACCCGACCAGTTATTGGGTTTAGGGGGCAATCACTTGTTCACACAGGGTGCTGTAGGTTTGGATTTTTTCCCCCTCCATTTATTAACTACATTTTGTGGTTGTTTGTCTAATATTTAGATTTGTTTGGTGATCTGAAATATGTAAGTGACAAACGAATAAGAATAATGCAAAAGAATAAGAAATCAGTAAGGGGGCAAACACTTTCACACAACTGCAAATCTGAGGAAGTCTTAAACATGCAGTGAAGGATACAGGGTCTTTACTAAAAAAGCATTCTACTGCTCTTAAAGCTGAAGTGATGCTGCCTCCACCCCAACACGTACAATCTCTGGAGCCTTTCAGGTTACCACTTCAGTCATAACCATCACTTCTTGTTTTAACCTCTGCTGATCGGAGTGCTGCGAAACTGTCTGTGTCTCCTAACCCTGCAGAGGGGAGTGCACAGACTCCCTCAGGGCTCGCATCCGTGAGCTGGAGTCCGAGTGCAAGAAGCTCTCCCACGATGTGAAGTTTAAAGAGGAGCAGCTCCGAGAGCTGGAGGGCAAAGCGCAGGCGAGTATTTCACCACTGGAGCCTCATTTCTCATTCACCTTCCCTAAAGCAGAATAAAGTGGGGGATGCTGCATACCTGCACTGTTCCAAAGCTCTGCTACACTTTTGACAAATGCTTATGGCTGCCTGCAAGTGCCACTTATTTATAGATGTTGCTTGACGATGTAGCTGGCCAAGCTCCTATTGGAAAGACATGGAGTACTAGGGTTGACTCATTCATGCTGTAACACTTTTGGAGTTCCTGGGCAACCAAAAGAAGTTATTAGCATTTTCCTCCCAGACTATCGAAGCATATGGCAGAGCTCTGTATCTTGAACAGATCTGAAGACTTCACATCTGAAAATCGGTACAGTCCAAAGAAGTTTATGGTCAGCAGTAGGAGGTGGGGGACTGAAATGTATAACTGGATAACTGAAACGTGTGTGTGTGTGTGTCTCCTTGTTTCTCCCCTTTTCTCACTGCTTTGCAGGAGTTGCACAAGTATAAAGAGAATGAGAAGGACACAGAGGTGCTCATGTCTGCACTGTCAGCCATGCAGGATAAAACCCAGCACCTGGAGAACAGCCTGAGCGCTGAGACCAGGATCAAGCTGGATCTGTTCTCGGCGCTGGGCGATGCCAAAAGGCAGCTAGAGATTGCACAAGGTCACACTTCTCCCTTGCTGATCGTTTCAGTGTCATGTAATCCCCTCCTTGTCCGATTCATCACGTGCACATCACATCTTTTGTGCAGGTCAGATCCTGCAAAAGGAGCAGGAGATTAAGGAGCTGAAGCAGAAGATAGCAGAGGTCATGGCTGTGATGCCCAGCATTGCCTATTCGGCCGAGGCCAACAGCATGAGCCCCGTGGCGCCTCACTATTCGTCCAAGTTCATGGACACCAGCCCTTCTAGTCTGGACCCCAACGCATCCGTGTACCAGCCACTGAACAAGTGAAGACTCACTCCTTCAACGTTCTCTAGTTTTGGGTCTCTAAATTGACCATGCTCAGTATGTGTACCTCTTAAGAGTGTTTTTATAACCCCCCCCCATAGCCTGCCTTGTTTTTGGTTTAAAGAGTAGTAGAAAAGAAGGGAGGGGGAAAATGGGAGGTCACACTGACCAAAACCACCCAGTTTGGATGTCATGATTTGGTTTTGTAAAGTTCTCGCCAAGCTCAGCCAAACTCTTTCCTGTTTAAGGTACTACCACCTGTGGTGTTTCACCTGGTCTCCAAGTCCCTCTCTTATGAGGTCATGCTACTTTTGATGAACTGAGGCTTTTTTCTTTCCCTTTTGTGTTGAATACAAGGAATTTTAAGTGCCAGAATGAAGGCATTTTTTTAAACTTCCATGAGTTTCATGAATGTAAAACAAAAGGAAATATTGCTTCTTGTTTGGTTCTTTATTACCATGAGACGAGTATTTGTGATCAAAGATTTCTTTATCCAGATGTTGTGCCTGTTGAAAGCATGTTTTAGTTCAATTATGAGCATAGTATTGTGTGTTTTTTGTTTGTTTTATTTAAACAAATTCATTTCAGTACAGATAAGGACTTGTAATTGGTTAAGTTCAATTTTGGTAAACTTCCCCGATGCTGTTTCACAGTTTTAACAACTCCTTGGTTCACTTGTGTTCCATGTAGGGTGATGCTGAACTTGAGGGAGAGGTTTAGAGATGGATCTGTATTCTATTTTATTCTATTCTATTCTATTCTGTTTTATATGCTGCATTAATATTTGGGAATGTTGTATTTTGCAGTCAATGCACATCCTCTTTATTATTGGACCAAATTGCAGTAGAGTTTAGATAATATGCAGAAATATTGAACATGCAAAGTGTGAGTAGCTGATATTTTCCAGTCATCGTTTTACGCAGTGCCTTGAACCTTTTTCTGTTAAGTACTTCGCTTACGACCCGGATGTTCTCCCTCATTCAGCCTGATTGGACGACCTTGTTACGTGACCGTTTTAGCGCTTTCAGTGGCAGTACTGCTGTTAAGCCCCCCCATCAGTGTCTGTTTTGTTTTTCTTTGCCCAAGAATGGCAGATGTAGTAATTTTTAAAAAAAAATTTTTTTTTTTTTTTATGGCACACAATTCTTTTACCTGAAGGTACTGGCTTGATTGTCATAGGGACATTTTGTAAAATTCTTGCCGAATGTTTATTTTTCACTGTAAAAAGTGCCAAGTATACCTCCCCCTTGCCCCTCGTACATTTTATCATCTGCGATTGGAGAAGATGGCAAAATGAGGAACCGCTTGACTTGATGTACATGTGTCATCTTAATAGTGCTGGAAAAATGATCGCAGTACCTATTACTAAAAAACAAAACGAGCAATTGTTCTGAAACTTGCATCATGCAGCAAACATTTGGATTTGATCTAGTTTTGCAACAGAGATAATCTGACTTTATTTTAAGCATTTCTCTTTAAAAAAAAAAAAAAAAAAAGTATTTCAGTGGATTGCAATGGTGTTGTATTGGGTCATTGTTTTGTGTTTTTGTTTTGTTTTTTGTTTTGGTTTATTTTTTTGTAGACTTTGTGGAGAGTAAAGAAGAAAGCAGTTCTTATCTTGTCCTCCATTTTCTCTTTTAAGAGCATGGTAATGCATAGGTACTTATGCTGATTTATTCTGTAAACTTGTTAAAGTTTAGATAAAGATGCCCTACACTTATTGTAAAACAAGAACGCTGTACAGTACAAGTGAACATTTGTGAAAGAGGCACTTATGCAGCAGCTTCATAGACTGAGCTCTTTAGGTGCACTATGGCATGGTGTCTATACAAACTGGTTTATAATGATGGACTAAAAATCGGAAGTGGGAACTTTTGTTTCCACATAATGCCTCCACATAAACTTTAGGGCAATTGCAATGTTCACAACGAAACGGTTTTTTTTTTCCTCTAACCGCCATGTGGGGGCGATATAAATCAAGTTAGGAGGCACTCGTTCTAGCATCGTTATTAGGTCTAATGCGTAAATTATACAGCAAATAACGGGCAACACTAGTAGCACGTTTCAAGTTAACGCATGCGTGTTTTGCTTAAACATTTATAAGGAGGTAAGGACCGTGTACTACTGCACGTGTACATTTTTGGGATTGACAGATATAACTCCGCCCAGTCGGAGGCTGTAATAAGAATCGCAGCAGACATCAGCATCAACAAAGTTTGGAACTGAGGAGGCGTTTATAAACCAGTGAACGTGAGCTTTCGAAGGCAACTCTTCTACTTTGGCTATATTTTAAGACGAACTCAATATGGATGTTCTGAAGTCAGCCAAAAGAGCTATTCGCAGTCCAGGTCTTGGCAAACAGTCGTGGAACGCTGGTAAACACCAAAGTGAGTATATCTTTGGTCAGTATTTTCGCTCACTGTTTTTCCCCTGCCATCTCAAACATTAACAATAAAACCGTATGTGTCAGGCAACAGTAATATGGTTGGTATAACTGTCAAAATTGCACAATTTTTCTTATTTGCTTCTCTGGTGTTTTTTTTTTTGTTTTGTTTTCTTTCAGTAAAAAAAAAAACAAGTGTTGACAGTTCTGTCATCATTGGCTATTTGAACTTCCCACCCTCTGGACATTCGTTGTAACTGCGATGCTGTTTCACAGAAGTGACAATAAGCCTAAACACCGGCAGGGGTTTAGAGTCTTTTTTTTTAAATCTCATATCGAGGACATTGAGATTTTTAACACTTTGATTAACTTACATGTTTTAATTGGTTGACCATTTCGAAGTACATTGTTTACAAGCACAGATACAAACGCACCATTTAGGCTAGAGGTTTTACATCGCTTTCAGTTCTTGGTTTGGATATTGTGTTTTGAGAGGCTTTTTGAGGAAGGCACCGTACTATCTTTTTTTTTTGTCCGAAAACTGTCCGATTACGTGAAGCATTAGCCAGTCGTAGAAACTGGTGGTTAAACAAGTTTAGTATTGGGTGGTATATATGTCATTCCCAGTATTGTGTATCTTAACCTTTTGCAAGTAGATTTTTTCCTGTGTGGTGTTTACAGAGTTTGTTTGGATGAAATGTCACTACAGCCCACTAACCCTGCATTAGGCTGGCTCAGAAAAGTCACCCCATCCCCCAATATATTTTGAGCTTGTTAAAGGCAGTATGATTAGCTGGTTACTTGTTTTTTTGCTATTAACTCTGATTTTGTAATAACTCTACCGCATTTATTAGGAGGACACATCCTTCAAGCAACAAACTAATGCACTTACAAAAGACCAGAGGAGTACTGAACATGTTACTCTATAAGGACATTTTGATTCATACCCTCAGTTTAGTTACTGTATAACTACAGCAGAGCTGAGTGTCTGTAACCTCCTGAACTGCAACACTCCCCCACCCAACAGTGGGAACTTCATAGTCCTCTTAACCACATAAGAGCTATTTAGTGGTTGGAAGCACTACTTAATACCATGACAACAAGCCTGGAATGCCAGGACAAGGTATTTCGGGCCTGTTGTTCTAGCTTACAGCCAAGTTCAAGCATACTGAAATACCTTCTGCGTGTGTGTGGCTCCCTAAAAATTCTTAAGCTGTCTTTATATCTACTGTATAATGTCAAATGGGTAAGGTGGTAGAATGCTGTTTTCTGAGAAACTCTCCTAATTATCTTTAGGGTTAAAATCTACACATGCCTGTAAACATTTGGCTCCATCGTCTGCTTTCAGGCAGACAACTAAAGTTGAAGTCCCAGTTTCAACTGCAGAAAGAAGATACAACACATCATTCCACTATCATCACTGTAGATATGGGGCTCTTTTGGTTATGTGTCTTTTTGGCATCCATTTTAGGATTATGGCCAATAACTTCAGCTGTGGTCTCATCAGACCATAAAGTTTTAAAGTCCCATGGTTTAGTGAAACTGAATGTACAGAGTTAATCCAGACTTGACTTTTTACTGAGAGGGTTCCATCTTGGATCTTCCATCTAATCTTCTCCACTTCCCCATAGATCAGATAAATGAAGACTATAGGAAACTGTTGTTGCATGCTATGGAATGACTACTTGGCAAAAAAGTTTCAAGATACTTAACATTACTTTAAGTCCCTTGGCAACCTTCCTGACCAGCTTCTCTTGGTCTTCTCATGAAGTTTGAGGGATGTCTTGTTCTTGGTAGTGTTGTGCCATATTTTCTTAACTGTGTGCCTAGTGCCCTGGATTTTTTTTTTGCAATGCTCATCTGTTAAATACATTTGAACAAGAAGATCCATTCAGTCTCTGTAAGCTTTTTGTGGACCATAGCTATTGCGGTAGGATGCATCCAAGAACCAGGAGAATGTTAAAGAAACAGCTGATATTATGGGGTAAACTTATATGGGGTTAATATATGCAAGTTACTTAAACTGTTGGCAAGTGTAAATTATTATTTTACATGAGTTATTTAACATGATTTTAAATGTGATTGGTTGAATTTCAACACCGCCACATCCCCTATTATAAAAGAGACTGCACACTAATGAGAATGTGGGTTTTTTTATCTTTCATTTTTTTTGCCCTAAATGTTTGTGATTGATTTTTATTGCTTTATTTTATGGGTTGCAGTTTCACAATCAAGGTTGATTTGTCTTGGTTTTATTATTTTTGTTAAACTATCTCCACACATGCCTATTTTATTTTTCAAAACCATATAGACTTGGTCATTTTTCAATGCATGTGGACAGGCTCACATTCGGTAGTTGTACCAATAAGAGGGCTGTCCCATCAGTCTTTACGTCCAAGAGAAGGCCAAACAGAACCTCATGCCCTGTTGCTCCTGATTAACCTGGTCACCCTTTTAAACCATGGCCCTAGCAGTTTAATGTGCTATTCAGCTGCTGTCTTGTAGAAATTATTTCTCATTAAAGTGGATGGAGGGAGGGAGGTGCTTGCCCTTCCAAAGCCTCAAAGTCACACACCTCAAATGAGAAACTACATCACTTTCAGCAAATGTGGCTGCTTTGGAATGAATGGGGCTGGTTTTGGAATGAAGGGCCTGGGCTTTTATCGTGTTTTGGAGAGGTTCAATTTACAGCCAGGACTCTGCATCTCGTGTCGATGTCCTGCTCATACTAAACAGGCAGCCTGATGCAGAGAGGGCACGTGCAGCAGCTGTCTTGCCTTTCCAACAGGTTCGTTTAGCAAAGAGGCCATTTTACTAATTCAGTTTTCACTTGAAACTTGAAACCACTGACTAGTTAATGTTTCTTTGATGTTTTGTTTCTAGAACTATCAGGGCATATAGCACACATTCTTTACATGGGTGCAATACAATAAATTTGTTACTGAAATTTATCCGATTTATCTTGAGATTTGAAAGTATTATTTTGTAAGGAACAGCTGTTCTGTCCTATTATGTTCTTCAGTGCAATATCTAGATGTGAGGCCTATAGCAATTCAGTGGACCCTCAAAACTTACATTTGACTGACTGCTTTCCTAAAACAGAACTCAGGCCTGTATCGTGACATGTCATTCCAAGTGTTTTAAGTTTCTGAGTAATTGATCTCCTCCTGTTGTTGTGTATCATGACTAGAATAGTTTCCCGTTTTCCCTGTCTTAGACTGAGACAACTCAAGAGGTCAAGGCTTTGGGAAAAATTGTTCAAAATAATCTCATGCATGAAACATTCTCAGTAATTTCTCCATGTCAGCACCACCAGATGCACAGCTAAAATGGGTACCCTATATGGCACTGTGTATTTTCGGTCCAGGAACATCTGTTCTGTCGTACTGTGTCGTACTCTTAACTCTGTTTCAGAGTGCAGTGTAGAGTTCAGCATGGGCAGGAGCTCACAGCTCTTGGTGAGCATCATTCAAGCAAAGTGGAGGTTTCCACAGTGATTAAGGGCTCTTGGGCATCTCACTAATCAGTGTTTTGGTGAGATTACCCATCACTCGCCCTGCACTATTGTGGCTCGCTTTATTTATGTGGTTCTGAGAAAAGCCATCTGAGGTGTGGAGGACAATCATGAATAAACTCTTCCCAAGGTGTATCATTCCGGGAGCTGTAGGCTGGTAAATTATATGGAATAGTCTTCCTTCCTCTTTTAAAGTAGTAGGAAAAGGTGGTGCCGGTGGCTGTAAATCAGGCTTAAGGTTTATTTTTCTTTCATGGTCTTTCTCCATCTGTATTAGTAGGAGACAGCAGTAATTCAGTGAGTACTGTGAGTTGTAGTAAGTGTTGTTACTAGGAAGAGATGCACTGCAGCTTTTAACCCTTACGTTTCTGTATGATTCAAACTTTGAAAACTGAACCCAAATGTGATTTTAAACTAGATAACACATTGCCAAATTACTATTACCATTACAATATAAATAAATACAATAGGATGTTGTCAAAGGATATTAAATTATTGGAAAAAGCAATGTTTCCTACTGTTAGTATTCCATGAATTTATATGAATTATAATTTCTTTCTTTTAAGATTCAAAGAGTAAAAATTAGACCTGTTGTTGGTAAACAGTCTATTCCAACTAGTCTCATTGTTTACTTCCACTTTGCCAACTAGTCTGTGGATTTGCCTCTTGTTGTGTGTGTGTGTGTGTGTGTGTGTGTGTGTGTGTGTGTGTGTGTGTGTGTGTGTGTGTGTGTGTGTGTGTGTGGTTTTTTTTTTTTTTTTTTTTTTGGTCTGGTTTTCACTGAACGCATTCTTGTTTGCTCACTGTTTAATGGCTGGAGTTAAAAATCCAGAAAGATGAATTGCGATAGGAGCTCAGCAATGCAGCAAAGAAGTAGCTTCTGGCAGCAAAGGAAGATGAAATAAGATTCTGGTCTTTTTAGGATCTTTATCATGGTCTATCAGTGTATTCCAAAGCTTCATTCTCTGACGTAATCACAGGCTCAGCAAGTCAGACTTTGTAACCTAATTTTTGGGGAAAAGAACTATCTTGAAGAGGTCAAGAACATGAATGTAGGAGACAGTTAACTGTGATTTCCTTGATGTACGGTGTGTTTCCATCAGTTTGGTCTGATGAATATGTTTACACAAAACCATGCACCTAAATCCGTGCATACATTAAACTGTCAGTACTCTATTTCAGAAGGTTCTTTTCCATATTACCTTGGTCTGCCTTGTGCATCAGTGTAAGGTTTGTTTTTGTAGCTGTTTGAACTTGCGATGCTAAACTCTAATTTTGTTTTGTTTTTCCAGAGCTTCCAGAAAACTGGACAGATACCAGGGAAACCCTAATGGAGGGCATGATCTTTAACCTACGACACTTAGGAATGACTCTCGTGGACCAGCCCAAAGGTGAGGACCTGTCGGCTGCTGCAGTCAAGAGGATTATTGCTACAGTAAGTTCTGAGTTGGATTTTAATATTTTTGCATTTCCAAATTCTGGTTGATGTAAACCAGTTCTTGGTCACAGTTTACAAGCTATTGCTAATAATCATATTCATCACTCTTTCCCTTATGTACTTCTCAATATCTTTTTTGCACATCTTTTTTTTCTTGTATGAACATACACACGTATGTTTCTAGGCTAAAGCCAGTGGAAGAAAGCCTCCCAAAGTGGCACTGAAGGTCTCCCCTCAGGGAATCCTGCTGTACAACATTGTGTCCAATCAACTGATAGAGAGCATCTCTATATACAGGTGAATGTTTCTTCCTTTCCTTGTAAGACAACCCCATATGTATGACTTCTTGTAATAGATCCTCTCATGAGACTAGTTCACTGCCAATCCTAGTTTTGTATGTAGTTTTGTAAGTTTTATTTCAGTATAGATTTTTTACCTTTTACCTTTTTGGGGTGCCCTGTTTCTTGCAGAATATCATATTGCACAGCAGACAAAATACATGACAAGGTGTTTGCTTACATCGCTCAGAACCAGCACAACGAGACGCTAGAGTGCCATGCTTTCCTCTGCTCCAAGAGGAAAGTGGTAAGTGGGGTCATGCGTTGTTTGGTTGCGCAGTGTGTCTTTTCCTGTGAACCCAATACATCATTCCAGAGGAAGGCTGGGCCCAGTCCCAAGTTGCAGAGTCATAACACAAACAAGAGGCGGGGCTGCATGCTTTGTTTTGGTTACAGGACTACAGTTTTGCCTGACTCAAGATGGTCTTGTCTTCTTCTGTGATGTATCATCATTTGTGTAAATCGTTTATCACGCGACAGTTCAGTCTAGGAAAAAGAGTGACTGTTGGAGGCCTAACTGTGTTGCCCATGTTGCTGTTATAACTTCCCTCACCTTTCTTTCTCTTGTAGGCCCAGGCAGTAACTCTAACTGTAGCGCAGGCTTTCAAGGTGGCCTTCGAGTTCTGGCAGCTCGCCAAAGAAGGTATACCATACCATGCCTCTCAAAGTGACTTCTTTTAGCTGTCCACAACAGTCCAAAATCCCAGGCCAGTCTCACTGGCTGATGGTCCCTTTTCAGTCTGAGATCCAATCATTTATAAGTCTGATTGGACCTTGAGTATCCTCCTAAGGGAGCTTTTGAAATAAATGCCAGTGATACAGTTCAGCTTTTAAGAGACTTGTAGTTGACCCGCTAAGATCTGATATCTTTTTGATCCTCTCCACCCCCCGATGTGAAACTGGATTCCCTTCACCATGGAGACTTTTTTTTATTGTTAATAAAAACCCTTTTGAAGTAGTTTGTGTTATCCTGACATTTCTAATCTGTTTTCTCTTTTGCCTGTTTGCAGTTGACTGTATGTTTGATGTTCTGCATCTCCCCTCTCCTCACATTTCTTTCAGAGAAAGAACACCATGTAAAATCACTGTGTGCTTTGGAAACCAATAATAGCACATCAGACCGTCTGGTCAACCTAAAAGGAACTGGTACAGACCACGCACACACCATAACAGAATATACACTGTTTGTTTGTCACTGGAGTTACTAAGATTGTTTATAAACAAGCCTTTTTGTATCATTCTTCTCAGTTTCAAGAAAAATGATGTTGTAAATACACTAGCTAGATTAAAAAAAGACAAATAAGCTTCCTTTAAACTTTATCCATTCAAAAGGTTTAGCTTACTCTATCAACAGTGAAGCAATTACTTCTTTAATTGTTTGTGCTTCAGTTACTTGGATGATTATACCAAGCACAAGCATTTTACTTCAGTACCTCCCATCAAACCATAAATGTATTATTTACCAAGTCAACCTAGCTAGTAGTAAGCATTCTGCTTTGAATACCATGATTACGAGTAGTTTTTCTTGAGAAAAGGTTAGATAAATCAGATGAAGGTTAGATGAATTGGATGAATTCCACCACTTCAAGATGTGGTCACTTGACAGGAGATAAAGTTTAGTTTTTATGATCTATTGTTAAGTGCCCTGAAAGTGTCTAGCAGGTGATTCTACCCCACTGCCACTTCTGAAATGATGCAGTGCTCTCTGTCAAGGACACGTGGAGGGGGG
>JAOXYF010000005.1:17383502-17400904 GCA_028565775.1 Sternarchorhynchus goeldii | reverse complement strand
CATCCCTGAGCAGCACCAACACGCTGCAAGTGCGGGTGTGCGACTGTGGAGTGGACGGCGTGCCGCAGGCCTGCGGGTATAGCTCCTTTTAAGATGTCCATCTTCTATGACCTCTAGATGCAGCAACAGGGAACCTCGTGGATTTTGCTGACTCTCCTAGTGCGGTTATGGAGAATATTGACAACCAGGCAAACCCTGTGAATAATCACAATGAGCCTGACAGCAACAATACCATCTGGGTAAGGTCCATATATTGTAACAGCTTTGAATGTGTTCAGTGTGGGATCACTGTGTATCTGAACAGTTATCCTAAGTGGCAGGTCTTTTACAGTATTGCTGTTATTCCTTGTTTTTATTTGTTGTTCTTTTTCAGTGGGGGTTTTCATCTCCACTCCATGCCGTCTCGCACGGTCTCCAGTCTGATGTGCCCCAGCACACCTGGTCATGAGTTAATTCCCAAGCCCTTAAGGAGTCGGATCAGATGTGCTGGAAGCAGCAGGGAGAACATGCAACTGTGTGGAACAGGTGCTACAACATGATTTTAACATCACTGTGTCAATTTTTTTTTTAACAGGAGATAGATGATGATCTGGATGAAGCCTTTTCAAGGTAAGGCAAAGCAAACCTCCTGCTGTCCCATGACTTCTTGTCCTGCCACAATCTCCCTGTGCTGAGGACTGGAAGAGGGCGTTCTTGTGAACAGAGCAGAATGAAAGAGCTATAGATCTACTCCCTTATATCACAGTGATTTCTGACCAGAGTGTTTCGGTGGTACTCAGAACTGCATGGATCTTAAACAGAAATGTCTCTTTTGAAATACTATGTCTGGGTTTGTGCTATGTAGCTTCCTGAGGCTACTGGTTAATGGACCCAGTGTGATGTTTGTCAGTGAGTACAAACTAACAGTCTGTGTTATTTTGGATTTATTCTGTCAATCAAAATAAAAGTCTGCTTAGAGGGCCACTTTGACATTTTGATGAACCTTTACGTTTAACTGGTGTGACACGCAGTAAATATGGTATGTTGGAGTAAAATGATTCTGTGACAAGTTCGATAAAAGCCGTTTCTCAGATGTTTTAAAGCCAACACAAGTGTAAATGTCAATTCAAAATAGGAAAAAAACAGATTGGTTAAAGAAAAAAATGTATATTGTACACATTAATGCTGCTTCTTATTTGAGACCCAGAAGTAGAAGAAACATTTAAGAAGATTTAAATTATTTACATAAACCAACATTATTTCCATGTCCACCAGAAACGGCTCACGAGTAGCTTGCTTGCCAGACATACTCGCAGCCGTGGTTTTACCGTCTCCTCTTGATGTAACATGACACATGACAACAGAAGTAAGCAGTCATCCAGTGAGCGTCTCATTGTGTCTCCTATACTTTATAAGGACCAGCCACCTTGCACCAACGCTATCTTACCAGGCACATAATAGCTTTTGCAGTTCACCACTGATCAGTGGCCTTGCAGTTTGTCAGCTACCCTCCAACCCACTCAACTAGGACTACTAGTCTGACCACAGAACCTCTGCACCTCCAGCTGTACTTCAACCTAGATATGTTTTGGGTGTCAGTCTCAGCTCAGTGGCACAGACGTGTAAACACTCCATCAACACACTGTTCTTGGCATACAGATATCAGCACAACACCCACTGCCATTCTGCAATGACTGCAGTTTCAGTTTTGAGTCGGTGATTAACCATTCAGGTTGGATGCAGTTAGTAACAGTACTGTAGTCAAAGTCTAACCAGGGGTTAAAGCAGTAGAAAGTGGCAGATTCTGTGCGTGGCAGCATCCACAGTCTGAACGTGTACATGGGTATATGATACACCTATAGGCCTGTACATTTAAACGGACTGTACCTAAAGGTGCTTCTTCTGAAGTGGCGGTTGAATTAACGGACCCGTTTAGCAGCGCCATCTACTGGTACTTTATCAGTTGATGCAGGCTGTAATGAGCCTTTTGTTTCTTCCTTATTAGAAATGTTGCATTTACTCCCTCATTTTTATTCATTTTTTTTCTTTTCTATGAATTGTTTTAGGAAGATTTTGAAATGGTAAGGAGCATGATTATCTAAGTCATTTAAGTGCTTACGTGTTTTACTTTCTCTGTCTGTAGCTGCAGTTTGGATAACTTTGAGTATTCTCCAGGTAATAAATGGTTCTTTAGTTTGACCCAGTCCAGTCCCACCTCACCATTTACCCACTGACACAATCTGCCCTCGTCTGTGAGTTGTGTTGTGTGTCCCATCCACTTTCCCTGTTTTCCAAATCCAAGGCTTTCTGGACCAAGCTCATTTTAGCACAGTTTGCACAGTTGTTACAAGGCCTCGGTCACATCCTGTTTACCACATCAGAGCCCTTGAGACAGAGGCACAGTACAGACCTTTCATTACATTTTATTCTTTTTAATCTAGCTCTCAGTTGCATAACCATCGGTCTCCATGGTTACATTCTTGTGTATATCTTTTGTGAGTGTGACAACATGTCATTCACCTTAATCATTTTTTCAGATGCTATTACTCTAGAACAACATGTAATGAAGCAGCAGTAATGTGAATGTTGCCTACCGTCTAACCATGAATTAAAAATGTAGGCACCCCAACACACACACGCACACACATTATTAGACCTGCCTTAGTGAGAGTATTTGTGTAATGGTGTGTGTGTGATCACATTAACCGTAGTGAATAACATAGCAATAACAGATAGCTGTTCTCATTAATTTGTTAATAATAGCTAGAATTGTTTTGAACATTTCTGGTTATTTACATGTGTACCCCCATTAGTGGAGAATGTCTTCAGTGCCATGCCGGTGTGTGTTTGTGTTAGATTTGCAGAGGCCCGTTCTCAGGTCCTGGACTTTAGGCTGACCTCCCTTGGTTGCAGCTCTGACCCTGAAACGGACGAACCCAGAGCCAACGTGCCTAGAGCTGACGAGCACATCTGCTGTTGAGAGCACATTGTGAGGGTCGTGGGGCAGCACCTGCTGAACCTGTGCGGCTTTCGTCCAGGAACTGCCAAAGGATCACAGATTTAAAGAAACAAAGTGACCACAGTAAACAGATGTCAATCACTCAAGCCATCCAGACAAAGGCAAGGTTTCTCATACCAAAGCTGTACTGTCTATTTTAGGTCTCCTATAGTTATTCCATAGTCACAGAGATTTTGTTTTTCACTGTGTTTCACTTTGTTCAGTTTGGTTTGTATGTAATGTATATAACGTCCTGAATCTAATGTCCTTGTTAATATGGAAAATGGCAGAATTTCATCTGTATGTTTTTTTTACTATCCAAACACTAATTTAAATTGGAATGAAATGTTTGTTCACTTGAAGGGTAAAGCATTTAAGCAGTTTATTCCATCTGAACAACCCCCCCCCCCCCAACCTGACTCAGCATTGATCTCATTCCATGTTGTTTACCATGCTGACTTAATTCACTGACACTTCCTGACACAGAGTAATGTAAATAATGAAAATTAATAAATTGAACAATCTTGGAGGTGTTTGTTTGTGGGTTTGTTTTTTTTGTGCATTTTTAATCCAGCAGAGGGCAGCGCAGTCAACCCAACTGATATTTCTGTTTCATCTGTTTGTCACACATACTGAGTTGTGACCTGTCTGTATGTGTACGTACACGTCTGTACAGGGATCTACTGGAGTGCTCTGGTTGATGCAGCACACGTATGCAGTAACGTGCTTTACTGTAACATATTGCCAGTACTCATGAAAGTTTAAAGCTGTCCATCTCAAGGGGCTGTGCAGAACATAGAAATATTAATTCTGTACTTTGTATCTTTTATGAAGAAGACTGCTGCATTAATTTTCTTATATTTCTGAATGTTTATTTCATGGTCTCTACAGTAGTAAACAGACCATACTCTGTCATATTAAATAATGCATGTTGTCTTAGTAAGCTGTCAGGATGAATCTCACAACTCCACAAGCTGTGTGTGTTAGCACACATGTTTTGCAAGGGGTTGAACCACATGACGTTCAGTCCTCCAGAGGGCTCTTGGCACACTGTCTTACACACATGCGCACACACACACTGATCGAGTGAGGTTACATCGACAACAAAACGTGTCTGAAACGGTGTGGGAGGCACATGGCCCTAGATCTGCTGTACACCTGCACACACATACACACACATCCACACACTGACTCTAGTCTGAATTTCTCTGCCTCCAGCATTTTTGTTATGCTTGTTATTAGAAACTTGCATCCACTCCTTCTTCAAAATCTGAGCAGAGCTTTTGGAAGATCTATTATGAGGTGCATGTAATGTAATTATGCACTTATTGATTTGTACAGAACAAATCAGCAAACAGCAAACTGTAATGTTTACTGCTCACACCAGGTCTGGTCCTGAGGCCCACCTGTGCAGCCACTGATGGTATTAAATCACACTCTCCTAAAGTGGAGTGATTCAAGAAGATCAGATCAGACCCAGTGAGGAGTGCATGTGTGGCTTTCATCTGTATATGTTTTTATGTGTGAATGCAGACCTGCTGTTCTGTGGTCAAGGTTGGAATAATGATGGATGATTCCAGTTGTTTATTGAAGACTACATTACCCATCATTCAATTCTCTGCTTTGAAGTCACTCTCCACACTCATTTGTGTCACTGAACATCCTATTTTTTTTGTTGTTTTTACTGTCACATGGTTACCAATGTAGGCTTTAAATCTGATATAAATGCATCCTTTGTGTGTGTGTGTGTGTGTCGCAGGCAAATGGATGACTTTGATCTCCACGCTGAGCTGAAGGGCAGGTTTTATTGATGCTGTGAGGATGATGATTCTTGCACGTAAGCACTGTCTTAAGTGTAAATCTTTGCCACATCAATCACAATCGCGCAGCGCAACGTGTAATACGTTTGCTTTAGGAAAACCATTTCTGCTTGTACTGGCACCAGTGGAGAGATGAACGTTTGTGGTACAGGAAGAACACAAAGCCACATATGATCCAATAAAGCAATGCTGAGAGAAGATGCTCCACCTCCCGGTTTCTTCTGTCCTCACAGTGGCTGCAGTAATGTTTGTCTGTTCTTTCGTTCTCCCATTAACTCGTGTCACGCTCATTCACTCACTGACTGACCGGAGAAGCCTTTAGGCCTGTTTTTAATTCATCAGACTTATTTGCAAATGTGCTGGAACTTGGATGTGCTTCACAGAAGCTTGCACAGGCTGAGGTATAAATATATATATATATTTGCTGGCGGTTGTAGTTTCCAGTATGTGGTCATATCCATCCATGGCTGAGGATTCAAAGCAGTCCAGCTGTCCCTACTGTCTGGGTGCTCCACCTTTCAAACTGCTGCACTGCTGCTTCCTGCCAGCTCTCATCCACCTCACCTCACCGCACAGTTATCTGTCCTTTAGTATCACACGGACATTGTTAGGAAAAGTAGAATTGTACAGTTAGAGGTGTAATGGTGTAAGAGGTGCTTTTATTCTTTCAAATGCTGCTTTCCCTCCCTGCATCCCTTTTTGCGTTGTCTTTAATAGGCAGAGAGTGTAAGTTCAGTGTGGCCGGGAGGAAGCGAGTGATGGCATTTGCCACTATATAATAAATCTGTAATATTCAATGAAACAAACAAAAAAAAGCAAAACCGGACTCAACCCTTTGGAAAATATTCAGTGTTTTATTGTTTTTGTGGCAGTACATAAGTAGACATTTATGTTTTTAATCCATATAAATTGTATAACTTTGTATAGAATAGCAGAAACATGCTAGCCCTCATGAAGCATTGATTTAAGAACAACAATTAACATAGACTCGATGATTTACATTAAACCTTCCACCTGTTCTTACTATCCATGCGCCCTAGTAGATCGGTGGAACATTTATTAGTGACCATCTCACTTATGCTTAAATGCAACTTGGGTAAATTCCACCTTTGCGTTATTAGCATCACCCTCTTTTAGATGCATTAAGGCTTGGTCTCCTAACTTAACAGTTGGCCTATTGGGCTATTGGGAATGCTATAGAAGTAGCCACTACACAGATATATGTACAAGAAATGTAGTCTTAAAAGTTTACTATCTTAAAGCCATAATCAGGGATTTGTGAAAAGCCATTCGGTAGTCATGACTGCAGCCTATGTCTTACTTAATTGAAAAAAAAAAAAGCAGAACGTCTCTTGGCACTGTGGTTTCTCAGTGATTAAAAACTGAAAGCATCAAGAAATGCCCTTGCATACACTTGAGTAGTGTTTGTTTTTTGGAAGAGGGGTTCCTAATGCTTTTGTTGCCAAATCATTTTATTGTGCATCTCTGATTTTGGTTTAACATTGTCATGTTAAACTCCTTTTCATGTATATCTGTGTGTAGGTTGAATGGTGTCTTAAAGCAGTAAATGAAAGTAAGACGTCAAAGCAAGTTGTGTACTTTACACTAGGCAACAAACCGTCTTCACAAATACAAGCCCATTAGATTGATGTGTAAGCTGTACACAGGCCTGTGGTGTCTGTACATATAACTAGTCTGCGCATAGATGGCTCATAGACGCTAATGTGATTGGATATTAGCCATGGATATTAGCCTCGATTATGTGGATATTAGCCATGATTAGCCATGAATGCACTTGTGCATTTGGTTAGCAAGAGATGTTTTCTTTATTTAGCATAACCACGCATTGCCACTTTTATCTCCAAAACAATAAATAAATGTTTTTTCCCTTTATTACAACTCTCATGATATAATTCACTCCGTGTTGTTTTCCTTAATGTACATGATGGACTCATAAATCTCTCTAAATTACAGGACATAGATAATTGTAGATGTGTCTATGGCATATATAAAGCGTTTCATTTATATTGTGATGGATTCTGAGTTTTGCAATGTAAAGTTGTTGGACATCGTAGACATCTTAATTTAATTCAATTCACAACTTTCAGTTAGATTTGTGTGTTTCTATGGGTTTTACTGTTGAACAGTAACAAAATACCTGCTTAAATACACATATTTACAAATGTAAAAATGTAATAAAATTATCAGTTACTGTCGCAACAATGAAGCAGTAACACTGGATATTTGAAAATGGTTCAATAAAGGGCCAGACAGGAACACTTCTGAAGTCCATCCTCTTACATCTGCAGAAACTTTGAAACTGTGCAGTTTAGGAATCACTGGCACTGAATGAGAATATTACTCTCTGATTACTAAAAGCACCAGGCATTTTTGCGCTTTTTATTTTGATATTTCCACTGTGGACGGTTTTCAAAAGAGCTGGAGAAGTTTAAAGCCTACAGCAGAAGAATAGCAGGTCTGTTTTGTGCGGTAAGGGCCATGCATGCGGGGATGCTGGCTGGGGCAAGTGGCTTCCCCTTCTCTCCGTGAGCTGCCTCAGACAAGCTATCACGACAATCTAGTCACGCATGCGGTCTCAGTGCAGCAATGTTTCGGCGCACAGCTACGGGCGGAGCCCCCATTCAGCAGCGGCGCCTCCATCTCTGGGGCGCCCCTGTGCCTCACTGTGTCTGCTTGGTGCAGGAGTGAGCACTATCTGCACTCGTGTGAACCAACTTTCAGCCCCCACCTCCCTTTTACCCTTTGATATAAGGGCCTAGACACAATACTGATACCAGCTATTTTTCACCCAGTAGCCCTCCTGCTCCCTCCACCGTGACCAAGGTTAATTACGAGTCATTAAAGTAGAAGGATTGGGTCTCCGGCACTGGCAGAGGAATAGCAAGAAACAGAGAGGCGCAGATGCCTTGGAGATGGCCACAGAGTGAGAGGCCAGTCTGTTAGGCTGTAGCCATGGTGATGGAGATGAGGAGCTAATGGTCATCAGTCTGGACAGGGTGATGTTTAATTGTGCTGTGATTCCTTCAGGTACCCTTCAGCACTCTTGATTAACACCATCATCAATCAAAAGATAGTAGGGAACTGATTCCAAATTACTGCCTGACCACCGAGTTGAACTTTTCAGACTTCCTCCCATGCAAACAAAGAAACATGAATGATGGATCAATTGTAAACAATTATTTACTGTCCTTTAAGTTTAGTGTGACATATTGTCAAAATCCTTTTAATAAACAATTCTTCAGTCTATAATCTAAAGAGAGTTGTTTATACTGAGACTAAATGAGTATCAGAATCCTAAGGTTCTAATAATGCAGTTTGTGGAATATTCCGAACATACAACATGTATGTGAGTCTTAAATGAGTTAAATCAGTCTCTCCTGGAGCTGCATTAAACATGTCTTGTTATTGCTGCCTAATGACAGATGTCCTGTTCTATTCACCCTGGAGTCTTGCTGGTAAGGACAGTGGCCCCATCAGAGACTGTGCTGTAACTGACAAGTCCATCTGTGCATGGAGCAGTGACCGTCTACTCCAGACTACTCCCCTATCTCACATAGTTCACTGAAACTGTCAAAAGTATAAACAAAACGGGGCATGAGAACTACTAAACGAGTGGCGAGGGAATTGAAGCAGTGACAGCTTTAAAGGAGACATTAGATGGAACAGTAATGCCTAGACCAAAGGCACCTGGTTTTCTATCGCAGCCACATCGTCACGGCAGAAGCATAATAGAAGTGAAACTTTATGCTATTGACTGTACTAAATCATGAGGATCAAAATTACTTGTACATTATACTGTACAGTATGTGATTTATGTGCTCATCAGATTTGGATGCTATATATATATATATTTTATATAATGAAATATAACGAAATATATATGTGTGTGTGTGTGTGTGTGTTTTATTGTATTAATATACAACTATATGTGAGAGCCACTGGTCTGAAAGGTGTGGTTGAGTTATGCCAGATGAAGTTCAGAGCCAGTTACTGTGTTTCTTATCTTCTGGATGTTTGGATGCCCTGAGAGCAAGAAAGTGCTTCTGAAGAGAAATCTTACTGCACCAGTAAGCATTATCAAATTTACAGTTGTCACTACTTTTAAGATGATGGACTGTGATAGTAATGGAAATATGGTGAACAGAAAACGAAAACAAGACAAAAGAAACAAGAACAAAATGCTCTAAAGGAAGGTGGTATAAACAGCCAGATATGGGAAATATGTTTAGTTTATCAACTTTCTCAGTAACTGTAGCCTAGCGATCCTGTTTCAGCACTGATTATTGTAGAAAGCTGGGGGGAGGAGTCTCCCCTCCTTTCATAGCACAGTCATAGTTGTGGTTTATTTAGCATCTGCCTCAGAGGAGATGACACATTTCCTCTTATGTGTGCGAGGCCAGGCCAGCGAGGATGGCAGGCACCTCAGCTGGCACAGCATTTGCCACTCTGCCAGCGTTTGGCAGGCCAGGACTTCCTCCCGAGGCGGCGGCTCTGAAGCGTCTTCGAGTTTGGACCGTTAGCCGCGGGGGGGGGAGTAATTCAGCGCCGTAGTCGTGCGCACGTTACTCGGTTGTGCTCAAGTGGGATGCTGTGCCCTCCACAGACAAACACCAAGGGGTCCACGTTTGTTGACAGGATAGAATATTGGAGTCTTTTAAATGAGGATGGGCAGGTCTATTTCACAACAATATCATGTAATGGCTTTCTAGTACATCTCAGAGCTCTGTGGGAGGAATCAGAAACAATACCGAAGCTGAAAAGAAATTAATTGTACTGCGCTAGAAGGTAGACAGAACTGATCAGAACTGGGTTGCAAATAAATAAATAAATAAATGCATGAATGAACAAACAAACAAGCAAGCATAGTATGCTCTCTAAAGCATACAGAATTTATTTACCGTTTCTGGACAAAAGCTTTAGCTTGAATTTGGGTTTTAAAGCCCAAAATATACTGTATGACTTACATGTCCTGAGGCTAAAGCCCATTATTGCCTGTGTGGTTAGACCTTGCTTCGCAGTAGGCCCCCTGTGGGATGCTCAGGAGTACTGCACTCTGATGAGTTCTTGGCTTTGTCCTTGTTGTTGTTGGGCTCGTTGTCTTTGATGATGTCATACTGACGACAGAAGAGAGCGATCACTCCTAGGACAGAGAGAAGGAGAGAGAAACAGTCTGTAGAACTTGGACAATACAGGAGCGATAGAAAGTGATAGGTGAAGGATGTCAGGGAGAGGAAGAAGATAATAGAATACCTGGTGATGGATCACTCTAAGTTTGTGACTGAAAAACCTAACAAACTACAATTACAAATGAACTCAAGATATGTGGTGAGGTGTTTTTTATTTTCCTGAGTTGTGCCACAACTGTCATTCTGATGATTTATTCTCTAATCTTCTCACAAGCTTGATTGACACTACACCATGTTCAGAAAGTCCCTGAGGTCCAATTAGACCTAAAGAAGCTCCCACTCCACACACACACACACACACACAGAGTAAGAGCTTTTTCCCTTTAGATCCAGCCATTTTGTACACCAGTCTACCATCCAGTAGGGAACGTGAAAACAGCCTCTGTTCGCAGCAGGAAAATGCACCTCGCTAGATTTGAATGTAGCGACACATCCAATCAATCTCACCGCCCTGATCAGCACAAATCTGTGATGTTGCTTACACACTGATTAAACAGAGGGGCTGTGACACTATTTGTTTCATGTGAAATTTAATTTGTATGTGTACTAAACCCTATCAACAGACATGATAGGGGAGTAATAAAAATGATACTTATACTGGATGTTTTAGCTATTGGCTGTTTTCGACTGCAGTTGATAATAATAATAATAATAATAATAATAATAATAATAATAATAAAAAAATAGAAACCCAGCTGTTGAGTGCAAATATCGTACCTGCCCACATGATCAGAACCACAACTATAATGATGAGCTCTCCTGCTCTCAGCTGGGCTGCCTGGCCAACCTCTTTCATAGTCACCTCATCTGATGAATCAGAAGAGAAAAAACGTTGGTAGTTTATCAATTCTTGAACCTTCCAGACATACAGTGTGGAACCTTCAAGGAATGCTAGACCAAGTAATTTTTGTGTGACAGTTTTCCTAAGAACACAGAACATTTCTGTGCCCAGGCCAAAGTGAGGACATTTTGTGATGGACACCAGATTCTCTATCAACGTAGACCTCCACACTCCCTGTTGTACTGCTTTAGTGCCGCTTTAGACCACCAGGAGAAGAGCCCACACAACTCCTCTTAGCTACACATTTAAAGGGCTGGTGGTAATTAAGCTAATTTGCGAGTTTCCTGCTTGTGTTCACTGATTAGCCTAAGACAGGCCTATGAGGACTGTTGGAGGCCTGTTGGAACGATAGAGCGGCAGTGTTTTGTGATGAATGGAAGAGGTTCCACTTGTCTCTTTCTGCTCCGCGCTACTCGGACGGAAACGTCGATACCCTTCAGGTAAAACTGAAATGTTATTTCGGGCTTCTGAGCAGAGAAAGTCTGCGCATTATTCAGCTCCCTATTAAAGTCGATACATGTCACAAGTTCAGTAAGAAAAACAACATGCAGCCACCCTGAAGCGAGGGGACGGGGAGGCGTACAGAGAGAAGGATTAACTGTCTGTGTTCATTAGTCACCCTCAAGCCATACGAAATTAAGTGAAGCATAATGCTGCCTGCATGATTAATTGAAGAGTAACTTGAGTGCTAATGGCTGATTATGAAACGGTGTTTTTAGTAAATGCTCCTGTTATCTGCCTGTCATGGTTGACATGTGGCATCAGCTGAGAATGAGCCAGCCTCAGAAAAGCTCTGCTGCCGAACTGTGACCGCTGAAGCAGTTCAGCACAGATGTCTGCTCCATGGAGTCCATGGAAGCAGACGGTACTCAGGCATCTATGCAAGTACGAGATCATCACCACAAATTATTACCATAAATGAATGCTAATGCCTGCGTCTAATAGTACTGTATAACTCAATATATGTACATAGTTTTATCGTTTATGTATGCAGTCAATACTGTGGTCAATTTTAAAAGCAGCAATCAGTCGGTTATTCATTTGTTTAGTTTTGCCAAGTGAAACAAATCTTTAACAACTTTTTTTTTTAATATTATCTCTGTCCGTTCACTTTCCCTGCCCTTGGGATGTTCTCCTGAAGGCTTAATCTGTTCATCTGGGATTGCATGACTCATGCTAGAGGGTTCTTGAAAAGAAAAAAAACAAAACAAAAACAAAGCCAAAAGCATCGGGTCAACCTGCACAGCTCAGGTGTGGGAGTCAGGAGAGGTGTCAACAGCCCAGCACGACCCAGCGCTCACAGACACCTGGAGATAAAACCGAGACCCACAGTGCAGCAGGTTTCCCATCGCTGTCTGCCTCACGCCAGACGGGGCGCGGCGGGAACAATGCCAGCACCTTTGCCATGCGGCCCGAGGCACAGAGCCAGCACCAATTATTCCCAGTTATTCCCAGTTCTCCGGCACTGGATTCCTGGGTCATGCAATTAAATGGCTGACCTGCTGAAGTTCGTGTCTGCCTGGCAGAAGTTTGTCTACATAAGTGGGGCACTAAATGGGTTATAACACTGGACACGTGGGTTGTGCTAAAAAAGAGGCTATATCCCACAATAAAGAATTATAAGGTGAAATGTGCATTTGCAAGCAATTTCACCTTGAATTGCAGTGTATTTTTAGAATGGTTATCTAACGTTCACCCTCTTGTGTTTAGCTCTGCATGCAGGCACAGTTCAATGGGAATTATTTGGCTGCAAACATCTTTCAGCCCAGTTTTTTTTTTCCTGAACTGACCATAGGCTTGGCTTTAATGTATCATGGTCAATATTGTGCAAATAAACAAGTTCCCTGGGGTGACATTGTAAGAGGTTATATTTGGTCTAAAATGCCAGGTATTGCAATATTCATATCCTTAACTTACCAGGGCTTTTGGATGCCAGTTTCTCAGATTCTTTTGGGGTGCGGAAGAGGATAGGGTCACTGGGAGGACTGGTCCCACTCATGCTGATGGACTGCACATGGACAATGTACTCTGTATCTGCCTCCAAATCCCACAATGCACAGGAGCGAGTGGTGGTGTTCACCTCCTGTATGAAGCGCATCATGTGCACGTCTTTCTTCTGGATTAGAAAGGACACACAAAAGACACCCACACACTGATCACTCCACTTCTGTTTCCACACCCATGTTAGGGCAATGTGGATTTAAATGCACCACAAAAATTCAACAGAATATTACAACCCCCTACAAGCACCCTAGTTTCCCAGTGACACATCGGACTTCTGTGAATTCTGCTATCTTTGACATTTTACATAAAAGAAAACAAGATAAAATACCAGTAGTTTCGTGTTAAGATTTTCTTTACTAAATATGTAGCAAGATTTTTTATGCTTAAATGTACTGAAATTGGATTTCAATTGAAACAAAAATTGCAAGGTCTGTGAGGACTATTATAGTAGCATGTCATCTTCATTGTGCCAGTAGTTTCATTTATATCGGTAAACCACTGTGTAATTGCAGTCCTTTTACTTCTTACAGTTCAGGGTACACTGGGCAGCTGCTGGGCTGTTTCTTGGCCTTGCTGTGTGTAATCGCTAGCTGATGACAGCAAACAAAGGGTGGATGTGACATTTGCACCTGGAGCCTGCTGTGTGTGTCTGTGTGATGTGTGTCTGCGTGGTGTGTGTCTGCGTGGTGTGTGTCTGCGTGTACATAACCACATTTGACATTTATACGTAAAGATTAGAGGAACAATAACAATTACCTTCATAGCCTATATGGCTAGATAATCTTACTCCTTTCCATTCAGATGTTTTTGGCAACTAGTTTTCATTATATATATAATGAAAACTAGTTGCCATAAAAATCCACTACTATTTACACCACTACTACAGTATCCAATTTTCAGTACCCAGGTTGTGTTCAGAATTATTCAGCCCCCACTACAGTAAAGTGTTTTATCAAGTTTTACATTTATTTTTTATCTTGTTCACAATCAGATCACATAAGGACTTGTATAATAGACAAGTGCAACTTCAATTACAACAATATTTCTTTCTAATATACCAACATATGTCCTTTTTGTGATTTCCTCATTGACAATATTATTCAACCCCTTAAAGATTACCACTCTCAAGAACAGAGGTTTCAATCAGGTGTTTTCAATCAGACGTTGAAAGCACCTGTAGATGTGAACAGAACCATAATGAGCAGCAATTATGCAGATTTAAAAGGACTGAAATACTCAGCTCCTCCTAAACAGTTAATAGTGTCTTTACAACATGGTGAAGTCCAGGGAATGGTCAAAGAAGAGAAAAGAGGAGATCATTTCTCTTCATAAGCAAAGATATGGATGTAAAAAGATATTAAACATTTCAAGAGACAAAACTGGAAGCATAATTCACAAATTTAAAGCTAAAGACACAGTGGAATCGCTACCTGGGCGTGGCAGAAAGAGGATGCTGTCTGCGACTGCTGTCTGGTACCTGAAATGAAAGGTGGAGAAAAATCCCCGGCTGACAGCTGAGGAACCGCGACAGGACTTGTCAGAGGGAGGTACTCAGGTTTCGGCCCAGACAATAAGACACACACTGCGAGATGAAGGCCTCCATGCCAGAACTCCCAGGCGCACACCCCTGCTGACTCCAAAGCACAAGAAGAAACGACTCCAGCATGCCAAAAACCATGTGGACAAACCACAAAGGTTTTGAGATACTGTTCTCCGAAGCGACGAGACAAAATTGGAATTCTTTTGTCCCATGGCTCAATGATATGTCTGGAGGAGGAAGAATGAGGCCTATACAGAAAAGAACACCTTGCCTACTGTGAAGCATGGCGGTGGGTCCGTCATGCTCTGGGGCTGGTTTCGCTGCTTCAGGTACAGTGAATCTCAATCGTGTGGAAGGTACCATGAATTCAGTTAATCACACGAGATCTTGGGTGGAAACGTCATGCAGTCAGTGACGTTGAAGTTGAAGCTTGGGAGATGTTGGACGTTGGACCTTCCATATTTAATTCTACCATGGTTTGGTTGCAGAAGAATGGCTGGAAGATTCTGGAGTGGCCATCACAATCGCCCAACTTAAATCCCATAGAAAATCTCTGGTGGGATGTGAAGAAGGAAGCAAACCAAAGAATGTCAATGAACTGGAGTCCTTTTCCCATGATGAATGGGTTAAGATACCCGTGTCTCAACATATGTTTCACATCTGAAGGACTTTATTACTGCCAAAGGGAATCGTACTATATACTAATGGTGCATGTCACTAAGGGTTTGAATAATTTTGTCAATGAGGAAATCACAAAAAGGACATTTGATGGTATATTATTGTAATTTAAGTTGCACTTGTCTATTATACAAGTCCTTATATGACCTGATTGTGAACAAAATAAAAAAATATTGTCAAACTTGATAAAACACTTTACTGCAGTGGGGGTTGACTAATTCTGAACACAACTATATACTTTCAATTGGTTTTAGATACAAAATACCATTTTATCAAGGCAGAGGTGCAAATCACATTTGCGAATATAGTCTAATACAGGTCTAATACAGGCCTAATACAAGTTTAATACAGGTCTAATACAGGTCTAATACAGGTTTAATACAGGTCTAATACAGGTCTAATACAGGTTTAATACAGGTCTAATACAGGTTTAATACAGGTCTAATACAGGTCTAATACAGGTTTAATACAGGTCTAATACAGGTCTAATACAGGTCTAATACAGGTCTAATACAGGTTTCCACTCAATCTCTGGCCACTATATTATTCTTTTATAAAGTTGTTATGGGAATGTCTGTTTGTTTTGAGCAGCTACTGAAACAAATTCTTCTCAGTCATCCATGACTGATATGGTAATGAAATTTGAAATCTCAAATGTTCTTATTATTTTTTAGTTCTATTGTCTTGTCACACTTGCATGCCTAAAAAGTCATATAATTGAAGTTTAGGTTGTGGATTATTATTTTGATGCATACTGTACACATGCAGATATTGGGAAAATAACGAGCCCCACCATCACCGCGAACAGCTCTGGATTTTTCAAGCTTGTTAAGTAACCTTACAAAGATCATATAAAGGGAAAGCATGTATACTCTCTGGCCAAACACTTCTGCGAATCTGTTACACACACACGCTGAGAATCAGTGTGGCCAGTAGTTGGGTGTGGGGTGTGTACATGATCGACGGGTTGAAGCATGCGAGAAGCATAAAGAATTGTTAGAGCAGAGCAAAAGGAGCCACACAAAATACAGCAACTGTAAAAAGCAAATGTCAACATGAAAGGAAAGAAAAATAGACGTTTTAGAAATCTTGGCCAAAAAGAGGACATATGGTCACCCTAGCTAAACTCAGAGCACAGTGTGTTGTACTTTCAGACGGTGATCTGAAATATACTGATAAACAAAGGAGCAGATGAGTTTTTCAGGACTAAAGGACAAAACGTTCTTGACCAGCTAAGGAAATGGCTAGACTGAAATCAGTGAGCATTAATTTAACCCACAGAAGACTAGCCCAACCCACAGAAGACTAGCCCGACCCACAGAAGACTAGCCCAACCCACAGAAGTCTAGCCCGACCCACAGAAGACTAGCCCAACCCACAGAAGACTAGCCCAACCCACAGAAGAAAACACCTGCAAAACAACAAAGAACTGATAAGGCTAGAACACAGGCCTGTCCCATCATCAGTCTGGATTATATCTGTGGCTTGCAGACTTCAGCTAGTCAATAATTGCAAAGGATTTGCAACAAGACAAATTTATTAAAGATAATGATCATTTTCAGTAGAGTTACATACAATACTCTAAAACCTAGGAACAGTGTATAAAAAAGACTGTTCGTGGTTGGTAATATGTCTGTAAATACTGAATTAAGGCTGATATTGTGGATTTTTTCTACACAGTCATTGTTTCATCCTTGTCAAAACAACAAAATATTATTACTGTCCATAAAAAAGGCATGATTATCTTTACTAGAATGCACAACTCTGTGTGAGCAATGTATTTACAAATAAATGCTAGGTGCCCGTCTCACAGCTGATGGATTCTTTGCTGTTTTAATCATGTTTGTGTTTATGGATGCCAGAGGTTTTTTCTGATGGTTAAATTTGTCTACTAATGACAGGCAGAGAATCTAATTCGCTAATTGTGTTAGCCAGTTACTATCAATTCCCACAGTAGTTTCAATACTAGAAAATGTGCTGCTAGTCAAGGATCCATCCTGTCATTTTATAGCTGAGAAACTTTAGTAAATGACTGTGAATTAACAAATGCCATGTGTACAGGGTGTACTGGAAGTGGTGCCTGCCCAGGTTTCCAGTTCAAATGTTATCCAATCACACAGGTGCTGCATGGCTACCCAGGACTAGATGAAGCTATATAGTTTAGTCTTATATGCAAAAGGTCTGTAAAAATCCAACAAAATCACATATACTTAAAAAATACATCATACTTAAAATAAATATGTGATAAAGAACTATCATATGCATTTCACACACAAATTAGAATTACTTATTAACATTCGCTGTATTTTGTATTAAAAACATTCATATATGAGAT
>JAOXYF010000005.1:17354613-17383402 GCA_028565775.1 Sternarchorhynchus goeldii | reverse complement strand
TATATATATACACGAGTTATATCAAATAGAGTTATAAGTCTGCGGGATTGAGCATTTATGTAAGGGCCATAATTGTGTATAACATAATATGTTTTATAATTACCAGCATACACTGATGATCATGTATGATTTTTACAGACCTTTTTGAATATGTGGGTCACACTTTCGTGACAGAAAATAATGACTTTTTGCTCCATCAGATGGCTATTCCTCTTGTTATTACTGCTCCACAGTGTACAGGCATATCTCTCCAGACCTCTTCCTGTACACACACACACACACACACACACACACACACACACACACACACACCCACACACACACACCAAATTCCTGCAGAAGTTCATCTGCTGTAGAACATCTCCGATAGCATTAGCATAGGTACACGTCCAACCTGATTTACTCCCATGCGCCACGCATGAATCACTGAACAGTGTCTGTGGTACTACCGGTTCATGAATCACTGAACAGTGTCTGTGGTACTACCGGTTCATGAATAACTGAACAGTGTCTGTGGTATTACTGGTTCATGAATCACTGAACACTGTCTGTGGTACTACCGGTTCATGAATCACTGAGCAGTGTTTGTGGTATTATCGGTTCATGAATCACTGAACAGTGTCTGTGGTACTATCAGTTCATGAATCACTGAACAGTGTGTGGTACTATTGGGGTTCTGGCACTTCTGAATGTGGTTGATATGCTGGTACCTGCTGTGTGATGGCAAAGCCGATGACGGGATCCCCTTCCATGATGTCCCATGTGACCACGGCCGAGTTGCCCTCTAAGGTTTTGATGGTCACATTAAGTGGAGCAGACAAACTATCTGAAAATAAAAGGCATAATAGGGGAGAGAGAGAGAGAGAGAGAGAGAGAGAGAGAGAGAGAGAGAGAGAGAAAGAGATGAAATATTCAGAGAAGGCAATGTATAACTCCTTTCAACAGCTTTGACCCAAGGAGGCTTGAAGATGGCTGAGAACATCTATTTCTTACGTGTGAGGAAGGATGCTCTGAAAGCACAACAGAGTGTTTCTCACATAAATGTACTCACCTCCCTTCTAAGTTTCAGTTTGTGGAACCCCTCGGTTGGCCAGTCTGTTCTGAGGTCAGCCTCAATAAATACTTCCCTTGCGTTTTTACATTTATTTATTCATGTGGCAGCTCTTGGACCGTTGGCTGGACCCACCTCAGTATCTTTAATGGCCAGCAAACCAAACGAACGGCAGTGTGTACTGTTTCCTGCCTTTAGCTGTTACGTTTTGTTCTCATGAATTAAACGGGAATCATGTAGTGAGGCCCCAGACGTTATGACCTGCTTTGTCATCCATCTGCCTTAGTAATTCAGTGGTGCATAAACCCCTGCTGTTAACACCGAGCCACCACTAATGTTCCCAGACAGCAAAGCAAAGTTGTGGCTTCTTCCTGTCATCTTTTAAAATAGAACAAATTCCCAGGTCTCAAATGTGAGAAATATTTTGATAGATTTAAATTTAAAGTGAGTGAGAGTCATTGCAGAAACAGTTAATAACAGGTCTGCTTAGTGGAGGTCTAATGTCCTACACTAGAGAGAATGTCTCTGGGAGATGCCTACATGAAGTTACCTAATTGGTAACCTTATACGTACATGTGTAACGCTTGCCTAAATTCAAGATATATGATGTCATGCTGGGGCTTAGTGATGTAATCTCCTGTCCTTTTATATTTGCATGTTTTCCATATACATGTCTCAATAGCCAGTCATAACATGCATCAACCAAATTTTAACCTACATGATGCGTAGTGCAGGAGGGATTTACATAGGTCAAATAACTCTCAAAACGAGAGAGGTGGAGCTGTCTTAGACATCACAGAAAGTCTTAGTGTTCATGACAACTGTGATAATGCCTGTGGGGTAGTAATTTCACAAGAAACCCATGAAACCAAGAAATGCCAAAAGGTTTCCTCAGTGTGCAAACTGATAGGTGATAAATCCCACCTTATGACTAATTATGATTATTCTCCTCTGACTCTCAAACAGTCCAAGTTATTCCAACTCCCAGCACACCCTGAATTGACAAACAAGGGCACTTCATCCTTAAGCTAACAAACAAGGGCACTACATTCTTGTTCATCTTTGTTCACTCTGGAGCTGGGACAAAGTGAAAATGCAGACCATCTGGGGGTTTTTAAGGACCTAGTTGAGGAAAACAGCTGGTTTGTACCAAAACAAACCCTCTCTCCAAAATAGAAGGAATGATTTAGGCTCTATTTTGCAAATGAAATCATTGGCTGGAAATCAGAATACAAAACTATAGTTGTGAACATCACAACTGCATTATGGCGCTAAAACCAAATGCTGACATATCTCATGTTGTTCTTAATTACTTTTGTCAAGGACAGTATGATGTCCCAGTGCGTTTAATTATTTGAACCAGTATCCCATTTCCTAGCTCACCTTGCTGGCTTGAGGGATCTGAATTCCCCACAGAGTATTTCTAGGCAACGTGTGGTCTGACCAGTCTAGCCCCGGACTCAACTGTGTTTTGAGTTTATTGATCGACTCCTTGCCAACCACTTGACCCCCATATTCTGTCTGCTCTGTGCTGCTTCTGAGCGCATGCAGTTAACGGCAGTGACGCATTGTATGAAAGTCTAGATCATACCTTTGAACATGATGTTACAGTTACAATGATGGTAACCTTAGGACCGTCGTGCTAAGAAATCAACCGTGACGGTAAGAAATCAAATAATGTGAGACTGTCCTTAATGTGCAAGGAAAAGTCCGTCTGACTTTTCCCAATTTGAAACCACTTTTAAACCAATTTTAAACCACGTAAAATGTCCTGCTAAGAAAATAACAGCTTCACTCCACTGTAGTGTAATTTCTGCCTTTTGGCTTTTCAACTCTGTGGTTATGTAGAGTCCTCACCAGCCTCTTCTCGAGGCCGGAAAGACACACAGGGTTTGTTTACTGTCTCTCCGGGGGTCAAACGCAGGGCCAAGAATTCTCTGCAAGCCTTTTAATAACAGCCACGGCGTCGTGTGCAGCTCGGCCTCCTTCTGCAGGCTGCGTAGCGGTGTGGGCTGAGTGAAGGTACACGTCTGATTCGGCTCCCAGGCCACCTGCGCACACTGCAGTGATTTACTCTGTCGCGGCTGAGAGGCGAGGATCCTGGCACAGGTCTGCTGCCTCTCACCCCTCGGCCCTCCCAGGCCTCGTAAATACGCAAGCCCTCCATATCTATCTCTGCCTTAGGCAGGCTAAAGGGAATATTTACTGTAGCACCTTTCAATACACACACACACACACACACACGCATATATATATATATATATATATATATATCCAGACATACTTGGTTCAGCCAAGGACTGTTTGAATGTGGCCTGTCAAGATTTTATTTTGCGGAAACTGCAGATTCGCTATAGCAGTATATCTGCAAGGTAACATCACATTCTTCACTGTGGGGTTTTCCACTGTTCATATGTTTGCTTCTGACTACAAGCTTTTCAGAATGTTTGTGAACAATCACCTTAAATTAATTTGTTATGAGGATGAATGTGTGTGTGTGTGTGTGTGTGTGTGTGTACTGTCCTGATGATCAGGTATGCAGCTGTGTGTGATGCCCTCTACAGTCTAAATCTTGTAGGCATGACTTACCTTGTGGTGTTGATTTTCCGTAATGCTGTATTTTTGCACATATGACATCTCTCTGTTCAACAATATTTTGCTTTTTTTTTTTTATAAATGTTGGGGAAACACTAGCACTTACTATAGTCTGGGAGGCTGCAATAAGTACATGAGTTGATGTTTATGTGGATGTGGCCTGATGTCGACTGTGCGTATCATCTGAATGACATGTCACACATAAACTGGATTTCCAGGATGTGATGGCTATAAAATCAACCCAAATGAATGTGCATGTGCACAGATCTGCATGAAATCTGGTAATACAGTGTGTCAGTTCGGTTACTGAGGAAACAAATTCTGTCCCACCATCACTCACAGGCAATAAGCAAGATCATTATCTGCAAACTGGACTAGCAGTGAAAGTGAATTAGCTTCACAGAGATGGCCTAACTTTCAAAGTTATGGATTTCTTGAAGCAATTCTGTCTTCAGTTATTATTACAGTGAATAAGCCACAAATGGAAAACAAGAATCATCTTTGAATAGATTCAAAAAGTGAAATGTAATTATGGACCTCTTCTATAGTAATAATCAAAGTACCTATACCTGCTTAGTTATGTCTCTACTTCTAAGACACTATAGACTCACAGACTACTCAGAAACCACAAGAATCTAACTGCGATCATTTCTCATTTCTCTTTGAAACCATAAGAGAGAGCTTCAGCAAAGTCAAGTGCAGAATCCAAATGATTTCTGATCCTTGAACTGAGAAAACATGGCCTGGACTACTGTGCTCTATGTCAACTGACAAACCAAATCACTGGAAGTAACTGGGCTTGATATCTGATATCTGCCCAGCAGACGTCCCGTCCAGCTCGGACACGTGCGGTGGGGAGGTCTGCGTGCACTCCACCCTACGCTGGGTGTAAGCGCCGGGCGCTGAGGTGGAGCACCAGCCCACACAGTCGTGTGTCTGTCTGCTTCTCAGCCTTGACTGGGTGACTCCACAGTGGCGTTTTGGAGCTGAATGGTGCTTCAGGCCTCCTGGTCCACATGTCTTTGGTTCCTGGTTAGCAACAGTATTAACCACATTTTTCTAGTGGGCTACTTGGACAAGTATGTTAAATGTCTGAGAAACTGAAGCATAGTTAGATTGAATGAATGCATAAATAAATAGCAAGTAAAGTTTGAAGACTTGTCCCCTAATATACTGTCATGTCTGTTTGACATACAGAAAAATGCCAGTGTGATATTTAGATTTGTGTTGTCATTCTGGGCTCAGTCCACAGGGACTAGAACCATGTAAATCTTTCTCAGAACAATATCTTACTCATACAATATTCACGACGTGTTCCCGTGACTGTCAGACGGAGCAGTCGTCTAGCGAGTCTGGGAGAGGGGCTCGGCACTACGCCTCTGTCTCCCATCGCACGCGCTCATCATTACTGCCTTGTGAGGAGATAAAGTCTCACGCCATACTGGAGCAGTTAATCAGCTTCCTACCCCATTACCCCCTCGTTGACAGCACCTGCTGCCTTTGTAGTAAAGCGTCAGTAAGCGGGGTTATTCCCTCGGTCTGTGCTGAATGCCCCAGCTCGTCTGCTTTCTGCTGCGTAGCCTGATTGGGGAGCTGATATGGGCCGCGGCTTTGTTCAGCCTCTCCCATGCACATGAAAGAGAAAACTAGAACGCGCTCGTTCAGCGTGGTGGACTGCTGTGTCTCAGAGGCAGGGTTCAGCCAATCACTGTGGCACAACCCCCCCCCCCCTCTTTATTGTCCATTATCTATTTTAGATCATGATGTTTAAATCTACTTTTCATTGCTTTTCAGTCTCTCTCTCTGTTTGCTGATATTTGAGTGAAACAGTATGAATGTTGACTCGGGGTTTTTTACATCCCTTTTCCTTTTGTTTACATCCTCTGCTGTTGAGGTAGAGCAATTTACACAAAAACTCCTCCCATTTACAGCTTGTTTTAGAATTTCACTTCTGGAATCCCATCTGAATGTCTGGAATGTTCAGCTCAGCTTTGCTCCACCACCCCTTTAACATTACACCCATGAATGTCCACATATGCATACAACTCCAAGTGAATCACCTTCAGCATGTGTGGATAATGAAGCGTGGGAGGTTGGGATGAGACCTGCTGAGTTATTCTGTAAGGAATATTACAGGTTACCAGACCCACACGCCCACGATGCCTGTGTTCAAAACAATAGCACAAAGAGCATCATAATGGCCAAAAAATACTGGACGCAAACCTGGTTTTTAACATAATAGATGGCTCTGTCTCTGTCATGAACTGAGTGTTTGTACAATCTACAAGATTATATATTATATATTATATATATAATTTTAAGAGAACTTAACGTTTTACTTAATGTCTTCAACATATAGTCATAGACTGTAATTACATTCCTCCTAAATACAAAGCAGTGCTCTCACTGTTCACTTGTTAATTTCACAGGTAATTAACTATCAAAACATGTTGTGTCTAATGGCCTTTTTAAATGGAAAACTCTCATCGTGACCGCGCGTGCTAGTTTATCTGCACGTATATTTATAGGATATATCTAAACAACCGAATAAACAGAACATTGTCCTCCTCGAACAAGACCAAATTTGGACCCATCAACTTTCATGGTTTTCTTATTGTTTGCCTTCGAGAAACATGTTTTACTGGAGACAAAACAACATTCACAAGATAAGATGAATAAAAAAATAATAATAAGCAAGGTTTGGGCCCAAGTTATAACATTTTTTGCTGCCTCTTCAGTTAAATAGGTTACGCACTGTAGGCGACAGCCGGGTTGACTATACTGTTGCTCAGTGGTTGTGATGAACAGGTTGTACTGAACCGTTTATTCACCCCGCATCCCTCAATGAACATGTGTCTGTTCGGTTCATTTAAAGCAATAACCCATTGCGGTTTAAAACTAAATGTATGATATGGCACACATTAGCCCAGGTGTAACGACGCCTCGTCGCTCTCTGATCTTGCTGTTTGGCGTGTTATGAGCGGAGGTAATAATGATGGCGCGTTTACTGACACGGTAAATATGCAAACTTACCGGCATTAACCGAAGATACGGAGATATAGCCCAGAAACTTACCGGCATTAACCGAAGATACGGAGATATAGCCCAGAAACAGCAACGCGGCGGAAAAGCCTTTTCCTCCCATCCTTCAAAGAATTCTTTACATTCTGTTCGGATGACGTTGAATCCCATTTACTCACAGTAAGGTTTCTACCCAAGATCTCCGCTTTTATTCAATATTTACGACCGCTTGTCGTCTTTTGCGCGTTCTTCTCATTCCGAACAGCGAAGATCAAAACTCCACAGTTGCCGCAGAAACGCGACATCAGAGCCCTGTGTAGCCTACCTGGGACAGAATATCTAGCTCTGCATTCGAGACGCGCGCATGGCATTTAGGGCGTTTTACGCACCAGCGGTTTTAAGAGTGACGTGGAGTACAGACCACCACCAAAAAAAAAATTAGTCCTAGATGTGATGACACCAATTTAACTATTTAAAATTCTGCTTCTCGTTAAATGCGGATTGCAAGGTGCTATTAAAATGGTGCTCTATTTCAGATTCAGAAGCTAGCCCGAGACCAGAATGAAAGCACTCTTATCATCAAACGTTCTCAATCTAGATTCTAGTCAATTCATGGTCGGTATCTCTCTCTCTCTCTCTCTCTCTCTCTCTCTCTCTCTCTCTCTCTCTCTCGCTCGCTCGCTCGCTCGCTCTCTCTCTCTCCCTTTCTGCCTTCAAAGGGGAACCACAAAATTTTTTCTACTGCCAGGGGGGCCTTTCCAACTCTTCCGTTATCCGTACATATCTGGGCCAGACAGTACAATACACAAAATGAGGCACGTGCCTTTTCAATGAGTTGCACAGCCGTACCTTTTTACAATACATTGACTTCACAGATTAATTAATTATCTACTTATCACTAGTTTAATTACTTTTTATGTTGTTTTGTGTTATATTGCCCACATACTTTCAATAAAAGCAAAATGGCTTACTGTTTGATGTTTAATGGGATATGGATCCAGAGGGGAATAAACATGAACTTATAACCCCATCATTGTACAATTAGTGTTATGTCTTTAGTATTAGTGTTATTAGTGTTAAGTCCCCCCCCCCCTCATTCCTGTAATTAGTGTTGTCTTTTCCCCTCTGTAATTAGTGTTATATCTTTTTCTTGTAATTAGTGTTATATGTTTTCCCTGTAATTAGCGTGTATTTTTTTCCTGTAAAAACAAGCAAATAAGAACACTTGCAAGCACATTGCAGGGAGAGTCCCCTCAGGCCACAGTCTGTTGTCAGGGGAACTAGCTATGACAAGTGCACTCCATAGCACACTCGACATCCAGTGTAGTCTCTTTACCCCAGATTGCAGTGTGGGAAGTGGAAGGCAGCCATCTCAGATATTTATGCAGTGTAATTATCATTGGCTGATGTCACACAAGGGCACCCAGTTTCCCCTCCTTAACTATCATTTGTTTTTTCCATCAGTTAACACTACATCTCTGCATGCTGCACATACGTTCATCTGCCTTTGGAATAATCTTGTCTCACTGAAAAAGGGCGATTGCTTGGTTCACTGCATTTCTAAGAAGCGCAGTGTGTTGTGGAGTTGGAGAGTGTGGAAGATCTACCTGCTACCGTGACTGCACTGGAGAGAGCCTCACACGCTCACGTCCTCAAGCATGTGACCACTGTCCCCTGCCCACTCTCCCTCATGCTGCCTCGGTTTAAGCAATTCACTCCTTGGTCTCAGAGCTGTTTAAATCAATGCTATTGTTTTTAACATACATGCACACACTTACAAGGTGTCTTGTGTTGTTATACATTTTGTTTCTGAACTTCATATGTACGTATATCTTAATTCATGTAGATGTTGTGTGATGTTCTCATTACATGGTGTCTTGTTTAGTCTGCAGCACCTACGTCATGGTTGTATTTGTCAAAATAGCAGTGAGTATGTGCTGAGATAAACTCAGGCAGCACTTGCATTTATATGTCGACATTTGTAGCAGCTCTGATCTTCTGATTAATTGGACTAATCTTCAGAGTAATTAGTCATGGCTCATTGCTAGATATATGGGCTAACCTGACAATGCACAGCTTGCATTTTGAATGCATTGGTCATCATGCATTTAGGAAGAAGCTAGCAAGTATACAGTGATTAACAAGTGACTAACAAGTCACTTTATACTTGTAACCAAATAACTAGTAACATTTTACAGAGGGAAACCCAATATTTATATATTATCTTTATATATGTTTATATATATATATATACACACACATATATACATTTTATATATGTGTGTGTATATATATATTTTATATATATATAAATAATAAGATTATTTTCTTATTGCTTGAGGATCTCTGCAGCAACAGTACTGACAGTTTGAGATATTAGTGTTGTGTGAAATAAATCATTGCTCTGTCCCTCTCATTTTTGAAGCTCATAAATCACTTCCAAGTTCTTCCTAGATTTGCTTCAGGGGATTTATGGAAAAATTCACACATTCTGCTAGAATTAACTAAAAACACTTAGATAACAGAGCTTGTATGAGTACTGAATGTATTATATATTTTATCGTCAAGCATCATATAACTTGATCTAACAGCTGTAACTTTTCTGATGTTTTTTAATACAGTGTACTATTACTTTATTTTATTATAAGTATATAGCTAACATCCAACATCAACCTGCCCTCTTAATATGGCTTTGGGGTTTTCTAGTATTCACACAGGGAATTCCAGTTTTAACATGGCAATGCTTTTTTTTTTTAACTCAGGCTGCATCTAATCAGTTTATATTACAGTGTGATTACTACACCTGTACACCTGACACTTTACTGGACACAGTGTCAGAAGAAATATCTTTCAACACAATAGAGATGTTGTCACTACAGCTGTCGTTAAATATGTCATTTGCCTTATTTACAGACTATCATGTATAAAGACGATGCAAACATACAAACACGTTCTACTCCCAGATTTATGTTATGCACGTACTGGTTGGTATATTGTTCTGTTATGAACTGAGTATCAAAGCGGCCAAAATAAAAAAAAAAGTCTTTTGGGGAAAAAACAGTAAGTTTTTCATTGCAACAGGTATGGTGGCAGCTGTGCTTGCGATAAACTTAAGATGTCAAGTCCCTTCATGCAAGTGTTAATTTTGGACTATGCATTTCCATATGTTTTCTGAGGACATTTGATTGGCTAAAGCTTTTCCCACAGTGAAAGCAATGGTAAGGTTTTTCTCCAGTGTGCACTCTTTCATGTTTTTCAGTGATCCTGATTGGTTAAAACTCTTCCCACACACAGTGCACTGATAAGGCTTTTCTCCACTATGGATACATAGGTGCTCCTTTAGATGGCTGGCATTAGAGAAAGTCTTCCCACACTGAGAGCACATATGAGCCCGAACTCCAGTATGTATTTTCAGATGCTCTTTGAAGTGATCTTGTCGTGAATAACTCTTCCCACAGTGAAAGCAAAGGAAAGGCTTCTCGCCTGCATGAATTTTTAGGTGCCTCTTAAGATGCCGTGCCAAAATGAACCTCTTGCCACACTTATCACAGACAAATGGCTTCTCACCTAAATGAATGCTCAGGTGATCTTTGAGATTTCTTGCTTCTATGAAACTTTTCCCACACTGAGAACATTGGTGAGGTTTGTCACCACTATGAATTTTTAGGTGCTGATTAAGGTTTTCCTTTAGAGAGAAACTCTTCCCACACTGAGAACAGGTGAAAGGTCTTTCTCTGAAATGAGTCTACAGATGGGTTTTAAGTTGTCGACACTGCAGTGAAGTCCCGTCTTGCTGACTGTAGGTAAAAGGCCTTTCATTTGTCTGATTTACCACCAGTTTAGAGCTTTTACAAGGACGTTTTCCAAACCGGGAGGTCTGAGGTTTCGCAACAGCATGTTTCTTTTGAAACTGCTTCTCTTCATTCTCGTCTGTTCTTGTTACATTATACTCAGCTTCCTGCTTCTGTACCACAGCAGCACCTGAAATGGCACATTTTGCAATTTCATAACTTAGAAAAAAATCTATACCTCTTATACATGGTAATTTCTTACAAATGAGCATAGTTGTCATGACATTCATTAAGAAATATTATAACCATTTATAACCTCTATAAGCATTTCCTGTGATTTACGCTTGGAAGGTCCTGTGGTCAGTAAGACGGCAATTAGCCCTACAGACTCTCTCCAGGCTAAAGACAGGTGAATTCTTCCTGAATCGTGATAATATATAATATTTAAGATAATAATAAATAATATTTGTTTTCTAGCGTCTTACTGCCACTCAATCATACCTGTGATAGGAAGAGATGTGGATTTCTCCTGTAGCATGGTGGCTGCTCCTCTCCTTGGTCAGTCCAGCACTAACTGATTTTATACCCTAACCGCAGCATGCGTGATTTTACGTTCCCCTCCTTAAGTCTTCCTGCTTGGAATGACGTGTCACAAGCGTGATCGTTTGATGCGTAGAAGAATAGACCGGAGACCCTTTCAGCCATTTATTGCCACAGAGATCTCTGGAGATGTCACTTCACAGCGCAGAGCGAGTGAGATCTGAGCATACAACATTTACGCACACCTATGTATTCAAAAACACTTCCCTATCCTTAAGCTGTATTTTTTTTTCTAACTGCTCAAGGACGTGTTCCTGTATTTGGCACAAACTTGCTGTCTCTGCGCTTATTAGTGTGAGGGAGTCTTCATGTCTTTCTCTCACAGCTGCAACTAAACGAGTAAATGTTCACTTAATATGAGCGTTAACCATTGCAGAGCGTTCTAAGGACAATATGAGTATATGTTAAAGCTAAACGGTGATAAAGCTAAACATTATTACTGATACATATTCCAACAGACGGAACAAAGGGAAAACCAAGGCTCCCATTGTTTTGAAATGGGTGTGATACTGTGATAGGGAGTATGCCGTTACGCCTTCAATATAATTCAGTGTTATGCTAAGCAGCCATTTACAGTCTTCCATTGAGAAATGCAGTGAAGAGTGGAGGACTCACTGTGACATTAACGCCCTGTCAGTGGAGTACATCTGATCAGACAGGAAGTTTGTACCTGCCTGTGAAAACACAGCGCGATGGACCGTGCCTGTCTTGCTTCGTGGTTTTAGCCTAGATGAGCCATGCTCATGTCAGAGTTTTTGGAAGGTTACTTTCAAACCATTCAGAGTTACTCATTCCTGATTACCTGATTAAAACTGTGCTCTAATCAGTAAGGTAATCAAGTTCATCACACAGACTCAACCGCATATTATAATTGCTTCCTGTTGCTCTTGAATAACATTTAAAGGTCACGTATTGATGTGTAAATTGAAGTATTTTATTGCCATCCAACTGAAGCTTTCTTATAGAAGCTCATGTTTGTGAGAGCCTCTCAATTATGCTTTTTAGCTTTGTATAGTGTATGTCCCAGAGAGAAGCTATCTTTGCTGAAACTGCAAAATATAGCTGTTTATTTTGTCATTAAACATTTAAATGTCACATGGTTTTATAGTAATGAATTGCAATTATAGAATAATTACATTTTCATCATTCATTGACTAATACTTGCTAAAAGGTAGAATGGTCTTCATAACCATTGTGATACATGCAATGGAGCAGGAAGTGGAATGAAAGAGCTGAAGCAGGTAAGACAGCTGGAGGAAAAAGACATGATGAGAGAGGGAGAGAGAGAGAGAGAGAGAGAGAGACAAGTGCGCAGAAGGCAGGATGGATCTGGGCAGATTTTTCAAGGTCGAGACGGCGTGCGTTCTTAGAGAGAGTGTGGTTGCCACCTGCTTTCAGCTCGCCTCCAGGCTGCTGTTCTTTTGACGTCACAGATAACGCTGCGGCAACGTTGTGTTCAACCCTGTGCTGACATCACAGCTGACCCCTATTCTCCCTCTCTGGAGCTGCTGTGTTCGTTTTCGAGAGAAGTAGATAGATGCCCCCCCCCCTCCCCCGGCCTCCCTCCGCTCGCCTGTGATCTGCGTCCTCAGCAGCGTTGCATCGTGGTCTGCAGCGTTCACTGACTCTCCTAGAGTGGCCTGTAAACATAAAGCACAGGCTGATAGGGAGCCGGGAGGAGAGTTAGAGGAGGACCACACATGACCACGCGTTTGTGGTCAGCTGGTTTCCTCAGTCACTGCTTGGCCACCTGGCAGGAGGCGGAGCCACTCCCCATCACCGCAGCGACTGCAGCGGATATGTTGGGGTGGGTTGTGATTCACGTTCGTCCTGCTGGAACCCAGTGCCTGTCCTCATTAACCTGCCATCACACTCCTGGGCCACCAGCAGGTGAGAAACAAGTGCAACAACTCCTTCAAGGACAACAGTATACATGTATACATACTGTATACATAAGGGCCCCATCTACCCACAATGCCTTCCCCACATCCACACCAGCAAACCTCAGTGATTATTGTGATTTTAATGAGTTTCATGTATTGGTAGGTGTAAATCTTAAGTTTAAATGCTGGGAAATTTCTCTTCACTCAAGGCAACATTCCTTTGAATTTATGCTGCCAGATTGCTGAGTGAAAACCTTCATAGATACATGGATACCGGTGCATTACTTGCATGATTTCATCCACCGTTTCTATTCATAGATTGATGTGAGAATTTAAGGGGTTATTTGCTTCTGTTTCATTCAGCATGGTGGCCAGATTGGGAAACAAACATTAGATTTATGCACGCTGGAGGTTTAGGTACACATGGACCCCCCAGTCTGTTTGCTCTGTAAATATTTACTCAGTGAAGCCTATGGTCACTGAAACATTCCGAGGACAGTTAGGCTTGAAGCTGAATCTCAGCAGACACTGAGGACAGAATGCACACGTGTGTGTTTGTGTGTGTGTGTGTGTGTGTGTGTGTGTGTGTGTGTGTGTGTGTGTGTGTGTGTGTGTGTGTGAACGGTGGAGCAGGCACACAGATGAGACGAATGTTGTGTAGGTTGTGGGGGCATGGCTTTTCCCTCGGTGTGTTTCAGACACCACCAGCGCTGATCTGATACCAGTCTGCCTCATCTGAGCTGAATAAACAGTGTTTACAAGGCCCTGTCCTTCCCTGGTCTAGGATCAGATGCTTGAGCACTACCTGTGTGCAGGTCAAACATTCGTAATGACATCTGTGCCACAGAAGTGTATGCTGTTTGTCCACCTGCTCTCTGAACTTATGTGTGTTAGGCAGAGACCGACTAAAGGCACAGGCAGGAATTAGATCACAAAGTCAGATAACAGTGTTTGGTGCAGGAGGAGTTACGAAGCACCTCTTCTTCATTAATGCCCTTATCTGCAAGTAATTAAGGAGGAGGGTACCTTTCCTGTGCATTTCTGTTTAAATCATGCCAGAGATACCGTGAGAGACCTTCAGAGCTGGGCCATGTGCAACTCAATTACTTTAGGCAAGAGGAGATCTAAGAAGTGGCTTGTTATATTTTTTTAAGGTTAAACTGTTACGCCAAACTCATAAATTATGAAGCTCTAGCGTGACAAAAACCTAATGGAACAAGTAAACACATAACCCAGGAATTTTGGGTTTTCTACATTAGAATAAAAGGGAAATCTCTTCTGTGTTGTGTGTGTGTGTGTGTGTGTGTGTGTGTGTGTGTGTTTGAGAGTTGGGGTTGGAGTACACACGTACGTGGGCCCAACAGTACATGCCTCTGTTTACTGGCCAGAAAGTAGAAAACAAAAATTGGACACAGCATACTGTCCTGTCTGCAGATTTGTTGAAAACCTTGGATATGATTTGGCCTTGGAAAACTGGCTTTCCTTTCAGGAAGTGTTGTTCCTCTCCTCGCTCTATAAACAGTGGAAAAGGGACTTGAAGAAAATGTCCCAGACTCACTGTTTCCACTATAAACACACGCCTGAGCTCTTTCCACTGAGTGGAGTGGGCTTCTGCTGGGCCTGGGCTGTATTCAGAGAAACGACTTTCCAGGGGAGAACTTTGTTTTGACTCTACATCAGTAATGCTAACAGTTAACTTCTCTGAGAGGGAGGATCTGAAGCTATTGCTGGTGGGTTTATGTGTCCCCGGCTTGAACTATTAGTGGTTATGCTTGTTGAAGTGGAACGTCAGAAGGGGGGGGGGGGGAGTGGAGTTCAGGACCTGAGCTCTGTTTGCGGTGGCTTTGCCGGGTGCTACAGGCAGGTCCTGTCGCAGCTGCTGCTGGAGTTTCTACTTCCTTCTGCTTAAACAAAGCTTAGTTCTGATGCTCTGCCTGAGCTGGACTGGGCTCCTGCGTTTTATTATTTCTTTTGTAGTAAAAAAGAAAAAAGACATGGGAATATATAGATATGTCAGTATTTACATGTAATAATTTATCTAGAAGGCAGAGATGTCATCTTACAGAATCATAGCTTAAGGGGATAAAAATAATTGATTGTTGCCTGTCATTCAGTTGCCAGCAAATGTTTTGTTTAATGTGTTTTTTTCGTTAACCTGCCTGGAGGTGTTAAAGATATTCCATTTCTTTTATTCTGTGCACTGTGGAATAGCTTCCCTCCTCTTAGTCTGGTAATTAAACTTTTCTGCAGCTGGAAGAATAAGTCCCTGTAAAACACTACCTTCTCTTGCCAGCCATCTGCCTGATAGCAAACCTTAACCTGTATTTGAGGCTGGGGGAGCCATTTTTATTGCATTGTATCAGCCATGAAAGAGGTGCTAAGATGGACACTCTGTATCTCCACCGCGCCAAAAACTAATCTAAATGGAAAACACATTGTCTTCATTATTTTGCAAGTGCTGAAAGAACACTGTTGCCATAGTAACAGTCGGCAGAGGCCGATGTCTGCTTCAGGGCCAGTGAATGGAGTACAGTGGATGAGCAGAAGAGCCTGGTGAGCCAGACGGCAGAAAAGGCCAGTTAGAGAGAGTAAAAAGGGCTGCTTTCTGGCAGAATTCATTTCAGGGAGGAGGGGTAGAACAAGGTGGCATATTTAACATGGATACTTAGGAGTTGTGCTCCGCTCTGCCCATAGGCTAGCTGGAAGTCAAATGGAAGGTGTGTGTGCATGTGTGTGTGTGTGTGTGTATGTGTGTGTGTGTAAGCAAGCGAGAGAGAAAGGTGTAAAGCAGAAGCTGTTCTTACTGTACGTAGATGAGACAGTCAGTTTGATTAGAATGGAGGACCTGTTACCTCCCAGCCAGTCCACGCCACAGCTCAGGGATGCCAGGGAGGAGCTTGTTTTCACAAGGTGGCACTAGACGCCAAACCCAGAAACCCTGGCACACGCCAATGCCTTCCACAACGTTTATTAAAGATAAATAAAGTGCACTCATATCGCTTACTGGCTCACAAACGCCACCGGATCCCAGCCAAACCCCGCCTGTGTTCCCGCTTGTCTCGGCCCGCGAGAGCACGAGCGGCAGGCTGCGGTCGCCAGGGAGCACGGGCAGAGCTGGGGGGGGTCTGTTCACGCCATTAAGACGACGACACGGTTTGTTGCGCTTCCCTCTTGTTTATTTGCGCGGCGCAGAGTAATAAATGCGGTGACTTTGCTGAAATCGTTGTCATCGCTGTTTAAGCTGCAGTCACACTTAGCCGCGCGGGGTCGGCTCCTCACCTTACGCTGATGGCTGCTAGTTAGTAAACAGGAGTACAGCCTACAGTAGCTGCCGGCCTCCCCGGGTAAATGATCTTCTGGGTCAGCTAATGAGGGAGGCGCGGGGAGGCGGCCCGGGTGGAGGGGCTGCACCTAATGGCCCGCGGGAGCCGCGACCGGCCGCTCCTCGTCATGGTGATTCATGTCACGGTGTAATTGGTTTACCTGCCCGCCTCTGAGGCTGAGAGGAGAGGAGAGGAGGAGAGGGGAGTGTATGACAGGAGAGGAGAAAAGAGGGGAGTAGTGAATAAGCACCACGAGCACTGTGGTGATGGCATTACTTGCCCTGGTTTGGACTTTCTTATCTGAAAAGGTTTATCTGAGCGAGAGCAGCCTTTGGATGTTTTTCCTCTGAGCTCGGCACACAGCGCGTGGGGTTTCGAGAGCCCGGCATCACCAGCTCTGCTTCCCTTTGCCCGGATGAACCAGCTGTTGTGTGGGGGAGCTGTGGAGTTTGCACCACTTATCCGTCAAGAGCCACGAGCAGGGTGGGAGTGGCAGGGGGAATCGGAGGAGATGCTGTAATTCCCCACTTCCTGCACGAAGGATACAATATCCATTTTAGTGGCAGCGTAGATGGGCTCCAGTTTAAATCTTAATCCACAGGGGCTGAGCGGCAGTGGGCTGGATGGATTTCAGGCCGGCCGGCGTGTGTCCGGCTGCTCCACCGCTACGCTCGCTGGCTCCGTGATAGCTGCTCCCCACCCCCATTTCACGGACCAGATTCCACGGGAGTGATGGCGTTGCTCCTCGCACCTGCTCTCCTGAGTTCCCGCTCCCCGCACGTGCTCTTCTGAGATCCCGCTCCCCGCACGTGCTCTCCTGAGTTCCCGCTCCCGCACCTGCTCTCCTGAGATCCCGCTCTCCGCACCTGCTCTCCTGAGATCCCGCTAACGTTCGGGATGGCGCTGACGTCCCGCTCCCTCCCTTCGGCGCTCAGGCTGTGGCTTATCATCACTCCAGTTGCTGCACACATGGAAATGCAGCAGAAAAGTGAACAGAAGGAAAACAGATGCGCCTTTTACGTGTAAAACTGGATCCTTTTAAAACTTCATAGGAAAAATTATTACTTCATTTGCCCTTGTTTTAATCACTAGTGAAAATCTTAAGCGAGCTAGGCAGAATTCTGCCCAGGCTAGATATGTACTCAGCAGTTAAATTCCTGCTGACAAATATTTAGTAGTGCCCACGCCTGCCTGCAGGGCGTTTTTCCATTCTCTCTCTCTCTCTCTCTCTCTCTCTGTCTCTCTCTCACTCACTCACACTCACATATTCTCTCCCTCTCCGAGGGGAAGTCCAGGAGGTGTGAGTAAGCGTGAATGAGCCCCCTCAGTGTGAGCACAGAACCATGTCTGTTCACAGGGCCCCGCCCCCGCCCCGCCCCTGCCCCGCCCCCTCCTCCCCATGTTTGGCCTGGCGGAGCCGCCCCTCGTGCTGGGGACACCCTCCCCACCCCCGTCCAGAGAGCACCGCTCTTTCATGGGTCCCGCCCGGTTCTGGCCGGGGCCTAGACTGCTGAGCTCGTGCTAAGTGTGAATTTACTTCCCAGTCTAGTACCGATTAATCTCATTAGCTTTCTGACCAAGCCAAGAACTGAGTGAACTGAGCTGCAGGAGAGAGATCCCACCCCCCAGCACCTCCACCAGCCTTCACCCAACCTCAGTCTGCCCTCTTCAGCTGTAGAGTGGCCACAGAGTGCTCCAGGACCCTGCAGTAATCAGGGCTACAAGGCGCATGCTCGGCTATTGATGAATCTCTTTAATTATCCGAGATCAGCCTTATTTGCTGTGCACTGGGTTAATCAGACGCGCAGGGTTTTTTTTTTTTTAACAGCTTAGAGAACGAAAGTGACAGAATAGCACCCCATTGACAACCGCTATTCATGCTTCCTATCTTTTCCCTCTAATTGTTTTCCTTTCAATTAGTTGGAGTTTTCTTGCTAATTACATTTGTCCCATAAAACAGGAGAAAAACTTGGGCCACAGCAGGAGCTGCAGCACAGGAGGTCGCCATGCACCAGCTCCCAAAGGAGAAGCTGCAGGTTTGATTGGAGAGGAGACAGGGTGTGTGTGTGTGTGTGTGTGTGTGTGTGTGTGTGTACATGAGCATGTGGACTTTTAATTTCTTTTTCAGATATTTTGTGTATAGTCCTTGTCTACAGTACAAACACACACACACACACACACCCTCGTTTACATCTGTCTGGAGGCCATGAGTGTGATCATGGGAATAAATACACCCATGTGATACGTGCGTGCTGATGTTTTGCGTGCTGCATTCACACAGTACCTGGCACCATATACTTTGGGCTGACCTCTCTCTCTCTCTCTCTCTCTCTCTCTCTCTCTGTCGCCGTGGGAGCAAGCGAGCTCCGTGCCCACTGCACTGACTCTGCCCACTGATTTTTCAGCACTTTTTTTTTTGGGCGACCCTGAAACAGAAGGCCATGGAATTTCTCAGCTTACCTATTCAGCAGCGCCTGCCTCTGGGAGCGCACAGACCCACTGAGCTGGCACTGTGCCCGCTAGCTCAGGTTAACAGCAGCCCTACCCTGCGCCACCTCCCCTGTCCAAGCCTCGGGCCCGCTAGATAAAGGCCGGGCTCAGTTCACCCAGCCCGAAATACAGCCTTCCACACCAACGAGCTCGGTAGGAATGTAAATTATGCCTTTTCCAAAAAAAAAAAAAAAAACCCCAAAAAACCAAACTAAGTCCTGGTTCTTCTGTCATCCTAAATGAGCAGTCGTAAGGTTTAAGCTCATGAAAGCGGAAGCCCATTTTGCACTGGGCAGGCGTTCGAACCCAGGCCCGCTGCCCTTCTACTGATAACGTGGCATGCTTGCCAAGGCGGTGCCTGTTCTGAAGCCCCTCCCCTTTTTACAGAGGTGGACCAGCGAGCAAGCAACACGGAAACTCTCTGCTCGTGGCCGACGTGAAGCTTCCTGAGGTTTCCTGTGTTCTCCTGTCACTGCCGGAGTGCTTCAGTGTTCTTGGAAGCTTCTTTCGTGCGCTGAGAGATGCTTGCTGGGCTGTGATGTGCATTAGACTCTATTTTTAGATTGGAGCAGCACATGAGAGACTGGCTGGCGGTCATGAGCCTCGCTGTGACCTGATTTTTCAAACGTTCAAATGCTGCTCACCACTTCTTCCTTCCACCGATAACCTCAGACTAGACTGGGGTGGGTGGGGTCTTGGAGGGAGGGGTGGGGGTGTTGGTCGTGTTGTGTTCTTGTGTGTGTGTGTGTGTGTGTGTGTGTGTGTGTGTGTGTGTGTGTGTGTGTGCCTAAGCAGTAGCAACAGTAACGGTGGTTTCGTGGTGAATGAATTACAGCCTGCTGCAAAGCTGTGGTTTTTCCTGCACGCACACACACACACACACACACACACACACACAGTGCCTGACATGCTCTATGTGATGCTCTATTGACTCACTGCTCTGTCATTAAAGGCTCTTATTTCATAGAGCTTGCTGTGCATCGTTGCTGTAGGCCCATCACAAGAACACACACACACACACACACACACACACCATACTCTTTTACTTGGGTGGGCCTGAGCTCTTTTAGATCCTGCCTAGCCACAGGTGGTGCACTGTTCTGGCTGTGTGGGCAGTGGGTTACACACACACACACACACACACACTACTGCACTGTTTTTTCCTATGAGCCAGGAGATTTATAGGACCCTGCCTTGCTGACATCTTTGTGTGGTTGCGGGAAAAGAGAGAAGCCATGTCCGACCGCGCTATTAAACGAAGGGTTGACTGTGGGAGTGTGAGCTGGAACCAGTGCACGTTGTTTTACCCAGCAGATCTGGACTGATGGATTTGCCCCCCGTCTGCAGAGGAAATGGTGGCAGTGTGTGCTTGTTTAACACAGAGACTGTGAGTGATGGAGAGGGGAAGCTTTTAAATACCCTTAAGAGACTGAAACTTATCTTGGGCAGGGGGGGCATCCTCATGGTCTGTCTTGTTTATCTGCATACTAACGAGGGCAAGTGCACTGAACAAACTTTCATTTCTCTCTCTGTCTTGGTTTCTCTTCTCTCTTTGTCTTCATTCACCTGGTCTGCAACTGTGTGTTCAGCAGGTGTTGGAACACCCTAGAATCTCCTGTAATCCACCTTCGTGTTGATTCTGTTTATAGACAAAGATTCTCGATTCACCTCAGTTTCTAGTTTTTTTCCCTCACAGTCGAAGGCACATGCCCTCACACATGCAGACTATTACACCACTGAGGCTCTTCTGCGGTTCCACTACTTTGTGTGTAGGTGTCAATAAGAAGTCGTAGATGCAAGTGAAAAGGACCATAACAGCTCTTTCTCCAACCGATACTTCACTCTGTGTCTCTAGCAAACAATAGATTTGCTAACGGTTCAGTTTCGGTCTCTGTGCCTTATGGCTGTGGTGAAGCTGAAGATGAGAGTGGTCTGTTTGTGTTCCACTGCAAAGTGCACCGACGCTGTCAGAGAGATGAATTTTTCGAATGCGGTCAACCCGCAGTGTTCCGAGACAGACACAGCAGCGCGGCTAACATGTGACGCACGTCCTGTGTGTTGTCACGATCTGTTTCTGAAAAGTCTTGACCTCAGCAACCACTTCCTGTCTTAGATGAACACCTTCTCCACGGCTTTGAGGGAGAGTGGAACATAGAGGAGGTCCTCAAAATACATCGATAATGCTTCTTGTTCACTGGTTTTTGTAACCGGTTGCACCGATAACCTATTTACTAATCTAAGAACAGCATCTAAGTTGTGTTTCACAACCATCTTGAGGACGTTGTAAGTATTTGAATCTTGCTCAGTAATAAACCCATTTTCATTATATTACTTTTTTTTCCTCCAACAATCTACTCCCTGCTCAAAAGCTGCAAGGCCGAGCAGTTCTGAGTAGAGGCGGTGACGTTCAGGTCACACTTCCACACGGGTCTCCATGGAATGTTTACAAACCACACTCAAGCCATTTAGCTAACCGTGCTAAGAGCTGCAGAACCTTTCAGGTAGGAGGACTTAATGACACAGGGATTTGCTAACTGGTTCTACGCAAACAGAGAGAAGAGTAGTCTTGTTGCTTCCTGTTCGTAAACACAAGCAGGTCTCAGCAGTGGTGGATCAGATCCTCTCTCTGCTTTAGTAACTGTTTGCCCCTACAGTGGAAAAGAGCCCTGTTGTTGCTACTGTTCAGAAACAGTCAGGAGTCTTTACACACACTAACACAGTCTGGCTCTCAGGAGGATATAAGCACTTTAGTTCCATTTAGAAAGACTGTTTTTGCCAGAGACTCAAGGACAGGCACTTGAATCAAACAATTAGAGCTTAATTAAGAGAGGCTGAAGCATGCGGGAAGAGAAGACTGACGTACAGGAGGAGAGTCATACCACCATCCACAGAAGACTGGGTGGAGGCTCCCCGTGCTTTAAACAGCTGTGCTCGTTTATTTCAGGAGATTACAACAGGAGCCACTTGTGCGTTTACTGCATGCCCTGCAAAAGAACGTTTGGTCAGTGAGTTCCACTTCTCCGTAATGTGTCATCTGAGCCAATATCTCATATGAGAACCGCTACCCACTCCTGGTCTATGTCTGCATACTTCCTCCTGTGGTAAAGAACAAGTCTGGAGGATCTCTGTGTAATATGGGGCATGTATATGAATGTGAGCTATGTATATCAAATGTGGCATCAGAAAGATGGAAAACTGTGTGTGCTGAATGAATAGTTCTGAGGCTAAAGTGTTGAATGGATCACTGTCTGGCCAGTGCTGGCTTATCAAGGAGCATGGATCTCCACGTGGACGAAGGATGCAAAAACACGGGAGGAAAGAAGCAGATCCGCAGGCAGATGGACAGGAGATGATGCCTGCGGTGGGTGGAGAAGCTGGGCAGAAACAACAACCCGGAGCCGCTGGGGCCATACTTCAGAATACCTCCACCATGTCACCTTTGTTAATAAATGAACTGCATCGATTTGTGTGTGTCTGTATGTGTGTGAACAAATCAGTTGTTCAACACCTGTTCCTCCAAAAAATATTCACGCCATGATCCTGTTACAACACCATGATCCTGTTACAACACCATGATCCTGTTACAACACCACTGGAATCTTGGGAATTGATGATGAATATGAGATTCACAAATTCACATGATTTTATAGTAATTGGTGTAAATGTTGTAGTGGCTGCCTCTGTTACCTACGACCTGTCAGACTTAGGTAGCATCCAGGTGCTTTTCAAATGTCGCTTAGACAAATATGCAGGATTTTTTCCAGTCAGTAACAAACTGATAGGCCTCAACAAGCGATTCCCATGCTACCTGGGGTGGCGGCTGGTCCATCAGTGGTCCCTACACCTCATTAGTGATGGTGCTGTCGTGTGCTCAGCAACCTCTACCCAGAATGCAATCTGTTGGTGATGCATCTAAAAAGGAAACCTGGATAAAGCAGAAAAAAGAGGCTGTGGTGTAAAAAGCTGAGGTGAGTGTTAGTGCTGTGTTACTGGGCAGTATGGATTTATCGGCCTGTCCGAGAGCTAGAGGAAGGCCAAGGGAGAGAAGAGGACAACCAGACTCACACATCCTCACAGTCAATTGCTTGCTGGAGCTGAAAATGTGTTTTTGGATCTGGGTTTGACATGCTAGCTGTCCTCTGGGGAAGGGAGAGAGAAAGAGACAGAGAGAGAGACAAAGGGTGGAAGGGAAGGAGAGAGAGAGAAAGAGAGAGAGAGAGAAGAGCACTCAGACCAAACATCTCAGAGATGACACTAGGACAGAATTTTTTGTTGCTGTGGGAGGAGGAGGTTTTACAGCAGAAGAAAAACTGTAATATCAGGGACACAATAGCAGGAGTAGAAAACACAGGTGTGTGTATGTGTGCGTCTACGTGTTTGTGTGTGTATGCATGCATGCGTGTGTGTGTGCGTCTGCGTGTTTGTGTGTGTATGCATGCATGCGTGTGCGTGTGCGTGTTTGTGTATGTATGCATGCATGCGTGTGCGGGTTTGTGTGTGTGTGTGTGTGTGTGCATGTTTGTGTATGTATGCATGCATGTGCGTGTTTGCGTGTGTGTCTTTCTGTGAATAATATGGTAAAATAGTTTGTCCATGTGATGTACAGCATAGTCTCCCTATACATGTATGTGCAATTGTGCACTAAAGGTGTGTGTGTGTGTGTGTGTGTGTGTGTGTGTGTGTGTGTGTGTGTGTATGCGTGTATATGTGTTGTAATGCCTACTGTCAGACTGGGGAACCTCAATGTGACAGAGAGACTCCAAGCTCCAGTGATCACTGTGGTGAGGGATAGAGAGTAGAGTTTACCCAGCATGTCATTGTTTTCCCCAGAGTGCCTATCTAGTCTGACTGTTAGCCAAGCACTGGTGTCAAAGGACATGCACACACATGTATTTATGGCGTTAACTCACCTGCACAAGGAAAAGTGCGACACTGAACTAACTGAGCACCTTATTTTACCTAGAAAAGTGGGGCAGAAAAAAGTGTTTATTTTCTTTTCTGCAGATGTTGAATATCTGAATCAAAAATATCTCCCAGCAGATACTCCTGAGATTTGAAGTAAAACCTGCTGAGACCTGTGTAATAATGTGATCAAATCATTTTTGTTTATCTTCACCAGGTATTGTTATGTGTAGTTACTTGTGAGGCTGACTGGCAGTGATTCATTTATGAACTGGGAACGTGTTTCACTTCTTGCTGCTGGAGTGGAAGTGGCAGAGTTTTGTTATGACCTGCTGGTACAGTTGGGGCTGTTGGCCTGCCATCTTCCTGTGGAACTGCACACAAGTTCAAAAGGTCACAGCAATGAACCCCCTTCATAATTTCCCTAAGACACAGCAGTTATTATTTAAAAAAATCTTGTGGTGGCATGAATCATATGGAGGAATAAAACAATAATTAATATAGACCCCTCAAAACACACACTCACACACTCACACATTTTTGTGAATTTTCAGGACTTGGGTATCATAAACAAGGCACATGAATATCATATATATATACAAAAATATTCCTACATGTAATCAGATTTAGTTTAAAAAACAAAGAAAGAAAAACACCATGGTTCTGGACAGTTTTATTGGGCCTGTCAAGTGGAGTTTTTTTCACTGGGTTTTTTTCAACACAGCCAAAGCATTTTTGTTCTAAAAAGAATCAGAAAAGTTCACATGCATCACCCCCCATTATCCCATCAGTCTGTTAGATCCCCTGCAGAATCCTGCTCCTGTTCAGTGTGTGTCGTCCTCGAGGAGGTCGTTATGGAGTGATCGTCCCTCACTTACGTCTTTACCCTGCCAGACAGTACGGGAGAACACCGTGCATGGCCTCTCCCGTGTCTGTCTGCGTTCCAGACAGCTGTGTTACCAGGGCAACAGCTGCGTGGAGCTTTATTACATTACCAGTTCTGCCGCACGAGCACCGCAGCCTTGGCAACGGGTTAAGTGCTTCTCCAAGGCAAAAGGATTATTGACGCGTTGTAAGACGCTGCACCACACTGGAGATCCGCGCCTGATTCATTTTTAATCTTTCCTCGACTCTTTTCAAATCCCATCAATTGGCCGTAAACTGCGCAGTCAGAGTGTGTGATCCTGACCCGTTAATCTGAATTCCTGCTCGCGGTCGCGGTTCATTTTCTCCCCGTGTTGTTTGGCCGCTCAGATTTGTTCCAGTAAAGAAAAGAGAAACAAATTTCACTGCTCAGGGGAGTGATTTATGGAGCTGCGCTGCTTTCATGACATCATATCCTTTTCCTGGACTCAAATCTTTCAGCTGTGAATGTAATCATAACACCACTAACTGCACCCCAAACCAACCCAGCCTCCCTGCCAAGCCTTTGCACCTCAGCCTCTGTGTCACGAACACAAACGTCCTCCATCAGTCAGTGACTGCTGGTTCTGAGTAAGTTCATCCAAATCTGTGTCCAGAATCATATTCTGGATCCTGATCCTTTTTGCGAATAGGCTGGTCCTCATAGTGTGATCCACAGGCTGCGACTCTGCTGTTAGGAAACACCGAGCTACAAACAGGCTCATGTTAAATAACACGGGCGTGCAGCTCTGACAGACTCCTGGGGGCTTTGAGGGGTTACGGACCTCCAACACGTCAACAACATCCAGAACGAGGCTAAGTGAGTCAACGCACGAGAGCCGAATGAAAGCGAGTCCAGACGATTCACCTGCTGCACAACAGGAGCTGGATTTCCATGACTTTGTCCCATTAATGCAGGTTAAATATTCTGTTTGTTTTTAGCTTCGCCATCTGAGCTGGTTATGCTAATTGCCAGGGAAATGTGTGCTTGTTGGGAAAGACATTAACATGCAACAGAGGCTTATAATTAGGGAATTAAAAGAAAGTCCATTTTTAATCTTCTTTGGCAAAGTAGACTAATGGTCTCACACTCAGTCAAAGCATTAATCTCTGTTGATTTGGTTAATTGCCTGCCGTCTTTTGCATTTAAAGACTGGAGAAAGATTATTACTGTTGTCTAACAGCAAACTCCACATTTAAATGTGCATCCGGACCACCAGGGCAGCGTTGTCATGTGCTGAGGAGGCTTTAATTCAGAACATTCAGGATAGAGTTGCAGATCAATGACTCCTCTATTGGACAATAGTAGAACACATTACCTACGAAGAGGGGAGCTGGTAAGTAGAGCCGGATGTGACTAGTAATTGAGTTGGCCTTTTGCGTCTTCAGAGGGTGTGTGTGTGTGTGTGTGTGTGTGTGTGAGAGAGAGAGAGCGAGAGAGTGAAGACTGAGTGACATAATTACTGTGTAAGTACTTAAGAAATGTCTGTATAAAGGTGCATGAATAAAATGTTTTGTTTGGGTGTATGTGTGGTGTTGCAGAGAGAGTTGAAGTGAGTGTGTGTGTGTGTGTGTGTGTGTGTGTGTGTGTGTGTGTGTGTGTGTGTGTGAGCGTGCTGAGGCAGCCCTCAGGCTTGTCTGATCCTGTGTCTCCACCCCTGCTTGGCGCTGCTTGATAACTCCATGTTCAGAGTGCGCACTGTTTTCCCACCGCTGTCAGCTCCTCCGTTCCTCCACCCACCCGCTCCCTCCATCCGTCCCTCTCTCCCCTGTTTCCTCCATCTCATCCTCTGTTCGAGTGTGTTCTGACAGGAGGTGCAGCTCAAAAGTAATCCATCGCTGGTGAAGGAGATATTTTTAGAGAGCTCATGTCAGTCACCAGGCGTGGAAGTACTTGTGTGAAGTCAATTTCGCCTGGAGGGAGATTTCTCGATCATGGCGTGGCAGCAAGCACAAGAGAGAGTCTGAGAGACCGACGGAGAGTGAGAGAGAGAGAGAGAGAGAGAGAGAGAGAGAGAGAGAGAGAGAGAGAGAGAGAGAGAGAGCATACGGGAGACCCACATGAAAGAGAGTGTCTGAAAGAGTGTGAAAGAGCTTTTTTCTACTGCCTTTCCTTTCTGCCGGTTTTCTGGGAAGGTCATGAAATTAGCAGCCGTGGGTGGGGGTTGGGTGGAGGTGGAGGTGGGGAGGCTGAGTCAGATGGTCCTTACAGGGACAGACAGCCTTTGTGTGTGAGGCCTGCGGCTGCTGCAGGGAGCTGCACACTGGGCTGGATTGTTATGTCAGCATGGTAGCTCTGCTCCCCTCTCTGCTTGTTCACGTTTATGCTGCTCAAACACTGCAGTGGCTTCACAAATGACCTGGATTACACACAAATGACCTGGATTACACACAAATGGCCTGGATTACACACGGGACAAGTTTAACATTTTGAATCAGAGTAGTTATGCAGTGGAAGTTCACCTTAGTCGAAGGAATAAGTCCAGAGTAATGCACTCAGTTCTCCTGTGTTTTACCACTTAATCTTTTTCTGTTTAGCACATGTATAGAAGAATTGTAAGTGATGTCTTTGTGATATTTAACTTGCCGTGTTTACCCCTTGACCTTGTGAGTGTGTGTTTGTGTGTGTGGTGAAGAGGGAGGTGTTAATGTGCTGGAAGCTGGGTCTTTTGCAATTATCACCAGTGCTGGATGCTCTAAAGCTGGGTTAGGGTTAGGGGATGAAGGACTTCTCCATGCACTCTGGTTCTGGTTCTTCACACTAGTGTCAGAAGCTGGTGGCAGGCGCACACTTACCGGCACTGTCAGCAGGATGAGGTGCCTTACAGAGCCTTGTGTGAAGCTTTCTGGGCTCCTGAAGTTAAACTGAGTTATTCTGTAGTTATTCAGCAAAAAAAGAACATTGTAGAATGGCAGCTCAGTTGTGGGTTTAATATATAAAATGATATATATATAGTGATTCTCTGCTGCCTCTCTGCTACATACAGAGTTAACTCTAACCCTTGGTTGGTGTATCACTCCAGCCTGGCTGGGGCTTTTGAGAAAGCGTGCATTCGTGGGAGTGTGCGCGTGTAGGTGCATGTGTACGAGTGTGTGTGTGTGTGTGTGTGTGTGTGTGTGTGTGTGTGTGTGTGTATGTGTGTGTGTGTGCGTATGTGTGTGTGTTTATGCGTGTCCACATCCGTCAACGTTTCCCAGCTTTCTCTCCTACTTGAAACACTCTCCACACATCTGAAGTGCACATGCCTGTGTGTGTGTGTGTGTGTGTGTGTGTGAGAGAGAGAGAGAGATAGTGAGAGTGAGGCAGAGAGAACCTCTTGGCTGCGACCCTGTGCTGTTGATCACGTTTTGTCTGAAACTCATCTGCTCTGGTCAGGCTCTGAAGAGGCCGCGGAGTGGCTCTGTCATTCACGGCAAGCCACTCGAACCCAAGCGCCCTCGGCCTCCCCAAATCCCAATTAATGAGCAAAAAGCCTGAGAGGAGGTGCTTGACTCTGACAGATGCTCCCTAATTGTTCTCCTCCATCCCCCTGGAAATTGCTTCTCTGTCATTCAGGTGCATGAGCTCTCTGATTGGCTCGGGCCTGTCGGTGATGCTGGGTGCAACCCCCCCCCTCCACCCGGCGCGTTCTTCGGCTTTATGCACTGCACATGTAACTACACATGGTTTGGGTGTAACTCCGTTTCCGGGTGCTCCCGTGGACCGGGGGCTCTGTTCACATATTCTTGGCCAAAGCGTCCTGGTGCGTCACACAGCGCTGTGACGGGTGAGGCGGGGGGAACATGCACGTGCTTCGTCCCAGATCTGCTTCATGTGCCTCGGTGGCCTTCTGAGAGACAGACGGCTGCATCTTTAGCTGCGAGCCTCTCTCTCTTAATGCCGTTCACTGGTGCAGTATGAATAAATGCAGGACTTTTATATTCAGTATTTGTGATCAATGACTTCCTGTTCCAGCTGCTAACACTGGTTGGACACTGATTCTCCTCCAGCCTGTGTTCACCTGCGCTTTCCATTTTAACACCCATCATGGACATGTTTTTGCATGCTGTGCACAAATCGAATTGCATGCATGTGTCACAGTCCTGTACTGGTTCTATGCAGATAACTATGGCTTGCTTCAAGAAGTGAGTGAGCTGCCCTTCAATCGAATCCCTCACACACACACACACACACTCACACACACACACACACACACTCACACACACACACACACACACACACACACACAC
>JAOXYF010000005.1:17290334-17308602 GCA_028565775.1 Sternarchorhynchus goeldii | reverse complement strand
ATGTGTGGTGTGTATGGTACATCCTGTATATTTCTGTCCCAAAATGGACAATGTATCTTCAGGACTACTTTAGCATGCACATGTGAATTAATTTATTGAGAAAAAAAGGTGTGTGTGGTGGGGGGAGGGGGGAGTGATGCAAGCCTATGAAAAACTGAGAGCAATAAGGATAAAAAAAAAAAAACATGGTTTTCTACTACATCACAGTGACAGACCAAGCCCCTTTGACCAATCAGCTGCCTTACTGTCTGTGATGTCACCACATGTCTATCATTAGCAGACTCCCCACTCTGGCATGTCTGAGCTCCTCTGTCCTCTCTCTCATGTCACTGTATGCTACTGCTTCTTTTATTCATCTGTGTATGATTCAGTGCAGCTGCTAAGAGAAGAAATTTCCATAATAGCTATACAATTCAACAAGGCACTTTTATTGATGAACCAGACACATTCAGTCAAGCTGTTGAGCAGCTGAGGAAAAAAGCAGGTGTAAGTACAGATGCCCTCGAATCAGATCAGTGGCTGCATTTCTACCAGTCTTTCTCAATGGGATGTTCATTCAGTTAATATCCTGTGGATCCAGGGCCTTTCGTTTCTCTTATTCACCCACCCTTTCACACATACGTAAATGTCACCTCCATTCGGTGGTCAGCATAAGTCACATCCTTTTCCTCTACGCAGGGAGGTCAGAGGTTAGGATGGATCCTCCCCATTTCTCACTGGGTAAAAAACACTCCTCTAAAAACATACAAGCATGACCTGTGCGTGTGTATGTGTGCGTGTGCATGCAGTCATATCTGTGTGAAAGAAAACAACAAGAGGACAGCTTCAGGTTCTGAGTGAGGCGGATGGGCTGGCCAGGAACCCGTGATAGAGCTGCCACAGATATCTCCACCACAGTAGATGCCCTCCAGGCGGTACAGTATTGGATGTACAGATCTTTGGATTCCTTCCAAGAAATTTCCTTTCAGGCTGTAGATGACCTAATTAACACCTCTCTGTTTACCTCTGTAGTCATGAACATCCACTCAGTCCGTAGGAACTTTACTGATCAGCTTCAAGAAAAAAAAGGTTTAGATGTTCAGCAGAACTGTGCCCATGATTCCAGTTTCAGCCAATATTTCTCACTTCTCTTGTCCACCTTCCGTGCACACACAGTCACTCATGTGTTTATGTATGCTTTATCATAGAAACAGACCTGTAATAATCATTGTAGCTCGGTGAGGAACTGTCTGATGTTGGAAGATATAGTCCAGTTATCCACAACCTCCTCCCGCAAATGTTTCTTATCTCTTTCTCCCATCCACTACGGGATTTAAGACCACGCCCCTCCACATGCTCCAATCCTAGCAGCCCGCTCCACGGCTAGCTGGTCAGCTATGCTAATGCTAAACAAGTTCAAGTGACCCTTGTGTGTGGCGTTTAATCCACATGAATACTGTCTAGACATTTCATTACACTTCAATCACGTCCATCGGGAAGGGCCCAACTCGCCCTGCGCACTGCTGCCTGCAGGGGCTGATGGGAACTGATGGAGCAGGAAAAGCGTGCGTGTCAAATACGGCCTGCATATAAACTCATACATGAGCATGTAGGGTTTTGATGACATTGGGTAGGTTTGGAATGACATTAATTGTGGGCTGGAGATCAGGTCTTGGCTAACAGGCCCCGTTCCTGCTGTTGAACTCACAGCAAGCAGTAGTGCAGGGGTAAACGATGTCTGACTCTCCACCTTCTGGCTCTGATGGCTTGGCTGTTACAGTAAGTCTGCTACAGTATAAGTTGTTCCCTCTATATCGCCATAAGATCCACTTTATACCTCTAAAGCATAGAAAAACTGGACAAATATATATATATATGAAAAATGTTGAAAATGTGTCCTAATCCAATAATGGGTAGTAAATATATCTTCAAAGAGATGGAGAGGAAGATGTTTTGAATCACTACCAGTCCTGTAATGTGTAGGTTATTGTTTTCCCTGTTTAAGACGGGGAAAAATGGAAATGGAAGCTGCCAGTAATAAGTTTTGTCTCCCTGTTTTAATGTTTAACTGGGAAAATAATAGAATAATATTGAATAATGAGCTATGCATAATAGCTCATTCATTATTGCCAACAAAATATATTTAAGAACCAGCATAATAGACTGACACCTTGGATGCTAATGTCCAATGTAATATATGTTCACACACATACACCACAAACACAAAGAAAGAGAGAGAAAGAAAGAGTTAGAAGGGAAGAGAGAGAAAAATAGAGTCAGGGAGAAGAATGTGGTTCTCACCATTTTGCTAGAAGTTTTTGTATAAGTGGAACCCAAGTTATGTCAGAGAGGATGTACATACCAACTCCCGTAAAATGTGTGAGTGTGTGTGGGTGGGTGGATGGATGGGTGGATGTGCATGTGTCTGAAATATTTATGTGTTGCAGGAAGCTGGTGGAATGGCGCTGAAGCACACTGTCTCTCCTCCCTGATTTTCCTTCCTCTCTAGTGCAATCCCCCTCTCTCCCCTGTCTCTCTCTCTCTCCTATTCTCATATGACTCTCTTCCACTCTCTGCTGTCCCTCTATCCCACTCCCCTGTCTCTCTCACCAACTCTCCCCCGTCTCTTTCCCCTATCTCTGTCTCTCACTCTTCCCTTGTATCTCTCACACTCTACCCATCACTCTCTCCCACTGTCCCTTTGTCTCTCTCTCTCTCTCCCCCACTCTCCCCATCTCTCCCTCTCTCCTCCTGCCACTCTATCCCTCTCTCCCCATCTCCCTCTCTCCTCCTGTCTCTCTCCCTCTCCACTCCACTTCCCTGTCCGAATCTTTCCTTTTAACTGCTACTGCCTTTGTCAGCTGTCACATCAAATCATGTACACTGGAGCTGCATTTGTCTATGAGGTGCCAACAGCTTGCAACACCAGAGCCGATGTGAATCAGAACAAAAACACTGACAAATCTCTCTCTCTCTCTCTCTCTCTCTTTGAATGGTAGTTCAGCTGTTAAGGTGCTCTCAACTAGTAATAAAACTATTGACAGTTTAAGCCCCATCTGTGCTAAGTTGCTACTGCTGGGCCCCTGATCAAAGCCCTTAACCCTCAATTGCTCAAGTTGTATTCAGTCACAGCTTTAAGTTGCTTTAGATAAAAGTGTCAGCCAAATTTAAGTCAGCACTCCCTTCTGGCCTTCTCAGGTGTTTATAGGTCTGTGTTAATGGAATGGCAGTGAATACTGTCCACATGTCCACTTGTCCCTTTAATTGAAACCATGCTGATCCTCCACTCCAGAGATCTGGCAACCCAGAGATGGGCAGGCCTCACCCCCTGCCTGCCCTTTCCCGCCCCGTGTGTCCAGCTCACACCCACATGAGCTGTTCATTTCAGTTCTGCCTGGTTCATTGCTGATGGGATTCATGGCTGGAGCTCTCTCCCCGCAGGGATGCACGTCTTTGTTTCAGAACCGGGCCTGTTCTGCTTGATGTCCAGAACCGCAGAGCTGGGCCACAAACTACACGTTAGAATTACATCTATTGATCACTTCAGTCTACTTCTTCAGCTATGGCATGGAATGCCTGGGGGGGGGGGGTGGTTGAGTGAATACAGATGCATTGATTAAACTTTATGGAGCACTATAATGGGTGTTTCAAACATACCCACACCACATAAAAAAACACTTTACTGTGGTTTTGTTTTTTTTGTTGTTGCTGTTGTTTACTTATGTCAGCGTAACTCCCCCAAGTTCAACTGGTCCAAAGAAAGAATGTGCTAAGAAACCAACAGCCTTAAAGAACGTTCTTGTTTGTCGTGTCTGCTTGTGTGACATACAGCATCTCCCACTTTAAGGAAACCTCTTTACACAAAATTCTTTGTATGAAAGTTACGCGTAACAATAGCCCTGTTCTCCAGGGGGACAATGTTAAATCAGTCCTCCTACTAAGAGACAGGGAGACTGTTCTAAACAACCAAATAGTTGAAGAGCAAAACCAGATTTATTGTTTTTCTCCTTGTACAATGCATACAACCAATTACTGCTGTGCTCTCCTCTGTGTCAAAGTGCTATCATATCAAATGCAGTAGTCTTCATGGAACAGGTGACAGCTGGGACTTGTTGATCAGCTCGGCTCTTCCTGGTCCCGGAGGACAGTTTGCAGATTGCTGGCACTGGGACAGTGTGAGCTCCACTGTCCTAGTGGCAGCCGTGTCTGTGCGTAACGGCCTGCTAGGCAACTAGCACAAAGAGTAGGGTGTGTTTACTGTGCCGGCCAGTGCTGTGTCAGTATCACTCTCCAGGATGCCAGGATGCCAGTGGGATAACAGGTGTAGCTTGTCAACCCCCAACAGCCCCTACCACGACCACCTCCACCTGCCTCCTAGCTTAAATGTGCATTGAAGGGAGGCTGTGACAGCAGGTCTGAAGCCTACAGACAGTGCTGAGGATTAGTTCCACTCCTGAGCTGCACTCTCTAACTGCTGCAAGGCATCGTACACTGAGCTCTGTTCTGGAACTGAATCCAGCAGTTTCTGGTTTCTTGTGTAATATCAAGGTTAACCAAACTGCCAGGGTTGTCCTCACCCTGCTGAAGTTTTTCCTTAGAAAAAGCGCGATGTTCTCATATCCATGGTTGTTTCTCAGTAAAATGTGGAGATTAACTCGGACTTGGGGGCTTGGACTCGGACATTTGTAAAGCTGCTTTGAGACAACGTCGGTTGTTAAAAGCGCTATAAAAATAAATAAACTTGAACTTGAACTTGAACATTAAAAGGAAACGAATCTCTCAAACGTATTTTTAGCACGATGGAGAAGACTTAGTTTTGATTTGACACATGCCAAAAAAAAGCAAACAAAAAAACAAATCCAGCTGCTTCTCTCATTTCCCAACCAGTATTTTCTTGCTTAGAAGTTAAAAATTTGAAGTTAATTGCAGAACTATAAAGGAACTATTTTTTTGAGACTGAAGCATCTCCTGAAATGATGGACTGAAAAAGGCGTGAAGTGTTGCCCATCTGTGGGACCTATCTTTGTCTGGGGGACCTGTCAGCTGTCTCTGGGACCTGTCTGTTGCCTGGGGGACCTGTCTGCTGTCTGTGGGACCAGCCTGCTGTCTGTGGGACCTGTCTTCTGTCTGTGGGACCTGTCTTCTGTCTGCGGGACCTGTCTTCTGTCTGCGGGACTTGGCTCCTTTTTGTGTATAGAAAGGTGTTCATATCTGAAGCAGCAGCTGCTTGCAGCTCTTTCTCTAACTCTATCTTATGACTACTGTTACGATCTCCTCCATTACTTGTGCTTTTTTACATACACACATACACATGTGCACGAGAACACACACATACACACACATACACACACACTCATTTATGATCCCTTATTTAAACATAATTCTGAAAGAGGAGTCTATTTTTGAGAGGCTGAGGCACTGCAATCGGAAACATTTTGAGTCTTTTTTTCCTGCTCTCTTTTTATGGACTTACAGTGTATCACCCAACCCCCTTTCTCTAATATAGGAGAAGCTTCCTTACAACTCAGCTCAGTGGCCTAGTTTACTACACACAACATTGTTGTTTGTGTGTGTGTGCACACGTGTGTGTGTGTGCATGGAGTGGGGAGGGGCACTTAGGTAGCTAGGAAATGCTGAAAAAAGGAAGGAAAACATTTTATTTGATGAAATACAGAAAAACAGCTCTAAAACACAAAATATTTCCTCTTGGTTACTGCAGTTAAAGTATTGTGGAGTTTAGCTATCAAGGAGTGTTTTGCAGAGTGAAATTCAATAGTGAAGCTTCAGACCTGCCAGCAGCACTGTGAGGAAAAAGCCAGGAGGACGTACAACCAGAGGATTCAGGCTTTACACTTACAGAAGAGTTAGAAAGAGAAAGAAAAAAGAGAGGGAGAGAGATAGAGGGAGGAGAAAGAGAAAGAGAGAGATAAAGCTCCCTACCACAGCAGAGCCGCCACCATTTGCACAGAATTAGGTCAACACTTTCTTCTCCAAGCCCTCTCCTTCTCTCCCTCTGCTCCTCTCTCTCTCCCTCCTATTCCTCCTCTCTCTCCCTACCTCCCTCTCCTCCTCTCCCTCCCTCCCCCTCCTCCATCCTTCTTCCCCACACTCTGCTTTCTACTTCTATCTCCATCGTCCGATTATAAATTCTCTTTCACTTCACGTGAGGAGCTCATGGCAGAGTGGAATAGAGAGAGATAAACAGTGTGGGCGAGAGAGAGAGAGAGAGAGAGAGAGAGAGAGAGAGAGAGAAAGCAACCCAACGGAGCTCCTTTGGGTCTCACTCCCTTGGATGCGGCAGCACCTTTGAAGCCAGAGAACAAGTAGGAGGCAAAGAGAGAAAGGTTCTGAGCCCTGGCCATCTACAGCCCCATCCACAGTAACCAACCGAAAAACAATCAAATGCGGGGTGGGGGGCGCAAATATATGGGGTGCTAGAGACATCAGGCAGTGGTCTCTGCACATCTCAGCAGGGACCTGGTGATGTATTGTAGTTTTTCTGTTACTTGCTTTGGGGACTTTGTTAAGTTCACCGTGGCATGGGAAGGTGTGGGAAGGTGTGGAAAGGCACCAGCCATTCCAGTCTCCTTGTCTGTGAGGTGAACACAAGGCCACAGGGTAACAATGCTGACAACTCCTCTCATTCATCTCTCAGCTTAGCAAACAGCCGTGTGGACCTGGGAGTGTATATCTAGCACGTAAAGACACTACAAGCAAAGAATGGCGCTGGCTGGGTTTTAGCTGTTTGTCTGGACTATGTGTGTGCAGCTGAAATAGGAAGGGGGAGACAGGTTTGAGGTGTGTGTGTGTGTGTGTGTGTGTGTGTGTGTGTGTGTGTGTGTGTGTGTGTGTGGGTATGTGTGTGTGTTTGTGTGCAGCTGAGATGGGGAGGGCAAGACAGGTCTGAAGTGTGTGTGTGTGTGTGTGTGTGTGTGTGTGTGTGTGTGTGTGTGTGTGTGTGTGTGTGTGTGTGTGTGTGTGTGTGTAGGGAGAGAAGAAGCAGTGTAGCTCCAGAGGACCGGGAGGATCATTAGAGTTTAAGATGGCGGCGTGTTAGAGCACCGTTTATGATTTATGCACACTGGCAGAGCTGAGTTGAGTCCTGAGTGAGCTGTCATCTCCATCTCTGTCTTTTTTCTGCTTTCTCGCTCGTTCTCTCTCTCTCTTGCTCTGTTTTGCTCTCTTTCTCTCTCTCTCTCTCTCTCATTCTATCACTCTTTCTCTCTTTCTCTCTCTCTCTCTCTCTTTTTCTCTCTAACTCTTTCTCTCTCTCGCACTCTCTCACTGTGTCACACGTGTTCTACTGTGTTGCCAGAAACACTAAGGTCAAATCTCTGTTTAGCACCTCGCCTTTAGGCGAGACATACACAGTGGTTCCAGGAAGTCCGTCTGTCTTTTACATGATGTACAGTTTCTTTCTCTGAGGTCAGAGTTTAGCTCACTGACATATGTACATCCCTCATAACAGCTGTGTGCTTTGATTTAAATAATATAGAAAATGTGTAAATAGTTCACTTCCACGGCAGCACCTGTTTTGCATGATTATAATGTAAAAAGAGCATAATAATACCATGCAGGCAGTAAGTAATTGGACATTTTTTTCATTGGAAGGGAAGTTTGCTGTGATTCATGTATGGTTCCCGAGGATAGATATGAAGACCATCATCTTAGTCTTGAAGTTGACATCCTGCCCTTTAATCCAGAGGCACTGTCTCACTTGTTTCACAAGTACACTGGATTACGCTGGAGTGCAGTAGATTACACTGGAGTACACTAGATTACACTTGATTACACTGCCTCACTCCAGTTGCTTCTACAATACTCTGCATGTGTTGTTCTTTGCAACATAAAACTGTAACAGTAAACCCAAAGTGCTCGATTTCGCATTCCGACGAACCCTCTGCTCAGAGCGACTCCTGCTCCTCCCAGGATCCTTTGCAGTGTGTCACCTGATGACTCCGTGTTGGCCCAAGCTGCCCTTCAGGAATCGCGTGATGCCCGTGCAGAGAGTGGATGGGTGAGGACGTGGGATGTGAGAAACCTTCGAGTTAAAAATCGATGACTGTGCCCACTCTGAGAACAGAAGCGAGTGGAACACAGGCCTTGGCTGCTCATGCTCTCGCTCCTGCCAGCTCTCTGCGCTTCAGCTTGGCCTGAAAGCACTGAGTGGTCGGCTTCAAACATGGGTGAGTGGCTAATTAAATAACACAAACGGCAGGTTGAACACACCCCTTCAGAATCTCCAAATACATCACAAAACAGTAACGGCTGCTGCTTGACCAGTTCACCTACACGATGTTCCAGATGTTCCACAGCTTCTCGAGGAGGGGAAGAATTTATACTCTTTTGGATCCGTTACCTTTACTTTATTACACATCCATAAATCTGTTTAAAAAAATTTTTTCCTCTGGATCTTTCAGTTTAAATCATCTTTCATTTTTGCAGTGCCTAGCTTCATTTTGCAGTCATCTGGTGGGTGGGAACGTGAAACAGCCTTGACCTCTCAGGGGAACGCAAAGCCCTCACACATCCTGCCTTCCCCCAGTTGCTTAGCTGTATGGACATGGCCAGCTCTGATTGGCTAAAATGCCAATGGTTGATAAACACTGACAGAGCAGGATTGCAGCCTTGTCTGGGTTTCTCCATTGTGATGAGGACTGTGGGGGAGTTCAGTGAGGTTAGGGACGCAAAGCTGCTCATCAGCCAAAACCCCCTCCGTCACTGCCAGTGGGCAAAGAGCCAGTCGTATCCAGATCAGTCCAGATAGCACTGTGTCTTCACCCTACAGTTCAGTCACACAGGAATCCTTTTTTTTCACTATTTATGGTGTCAATTCTGAATTCAGGCCATAGACCTCCAGCCAGCTTAAACACCCTTACTCAAATCACACTCAAGCAAAGAAGGTCAGTTCCTTAGTCTGTGTGTGTGTGTGTGTGTGTGTGTGTGTGTGTGTGTGTGTGTCTGTGTTTGTGTGTCTGTGGCTCAGTCCCAGCTGTCGGGTTATTACTCACCCCCTCCCCCAAACTCCCGTTCACACAAACACCCCTCCTATTGTTCACACTGAACACAGGAACCAGTGTTATTGACTCAACATTGCACATATTGACCACTGCCTGGCTGTGCCCTAATGCCACAATCATCAACACACTGCTCTAACACTTCACAACGTCCCAGGACCCTGTCACAATCTACACACACTTTAATATGTAATCTACAATCCCTTCGAAGCAATCTACAATCTCTCCATCACTCATCTCACACACACACACACACACACACACACACACACACACACACACACACACACACATATATATATATATATATATATATACACACACTTACCCTTACAGCACACACTCCACACCAACTGGCACATGAAGGGGGAGAAGGGAGGAGTTAGAGAGAAACTTGGAACAGAGGAAAAATCACAAAAACTTCAAAGATAATACAAACAAAGATACCCAAACAGATAATCAGTATTTACTCGTTGATTCTAGAGAAAATGACTGGAATGTGGACACGAGGCTAGTGTTTTTGGTTGCCTGCAGTAAAAACAAAACCACACATGGAATTCTGTGTCCATGAAAGATTAACTATGCAATGCTGATTACCTGTTGTTTATACATTTTAATAAATATTACCAATTAAATTAAATGGAAGTACTGACATGTGGGTGTGTTGTGTGTGTGTTTCATACTCCATACGAACACCCCTGTTCCCCTCCCCCACCCCAACCCCAGCTCTGTAGGGAACAACAAAGAACCAATGACTAAAGAGTAAAGAACAAAATAAGTCAACTTGATAGCTAAGAACAAGACACACACTAACAGAAAAGAAAGAGGTCATGGGAGGCCAAGAGAGCTCTGCTGAGAGGGAAGGGGTGGGGTGTGTGGATGGTGGTGTCTAGCACGCCCAGATTAGTCTGGGCTGGGTGATGGGCCTACACTGTGAGCAGTAGACTGACTAATGACAAAGACCCCTACATCTGCTGCTCAGACAGCAGAACTGAAGCCTCCAAAGAGTTGCAGCTCGGCATAAGTGAAAGGATAGAGCTCAAATGGATGTACTGTACTATAACAGAAGAAAAGATTTTCAGATGAAGAATCTGAAGGAAGATCTTGATTTTAACAACATGAACAGTGTTTTTTGCACACTTTTCAGCATTAGGTTATGTCTACTCTGGAACTCTCTTCCCTCTGCAAATGTTCACCATTTCTAAGTAATTCCAGAAATGTGTTTTCGACACAAGGCTCATTTCAAAAGAAAATTGCAAGCTGTAAATTTGTAAATTTGTATTTGTAAATCTCAAATTATTCTTTACACACGTTCCAAATTAGCAAGGAGGCATTAAATATGTAAGATATGTGGTTTCATTTTCCTTCTGTCAATCTTTTACCTCACTTCCATTTTTAATATGCATATTTTAGCATAATTTATGCAATTTTGTTGTAAAAAAAATTAAAAAGAAGACAAAGAAGGACTGACACTGAGGAAAACTGCAATACGATCTGTTGTTTAACATTACTGAGCCGTTTGTAACCTTTAAGGTGTTGGCCTATTGATATCCATAGTAATGGTTTCTGGATTTAAATTCTCATCAGCCTGTTTAACACCAATGTGCCATTCCTTTAAAATGATGTGTGTGTGAGTTAATGAGTCACATCTAGCCTTCCTGTCCTAATTTACCTCCAGTTCACTTTCTATCTGCCACACTGAAACACTTTTTCTCTGAAATATCACATTTACATAATTTTTTCAATAATTAAATATTAATAACGATCACATTTCCTGTTATTGTTTTCTTGAAGGTTCCTTGCTTGGGGTGGTTTGGGGGGAGGTGTAGTACCAGGCAAACCTTCTCAAAGGTTCTTCATCCAATGTCTCCTTAACACAAAAAATTGTTCTTCTCCAAGGACAAGTTAAAGAACCCAGTGACAGATTTACCTTTTCTTCAGAGAGCGACAGGGCAGGTTTTACAACTTCTGGCATCCCGGTGCCTTCTTCAGTCTCTTTCTTCACAGTCATTAGTCATTTTGACTGTATGCGAATTAGACAGTGTAATCGTCAGAGTTCTGGAGAATAAAGATGAGCCCCTGAAAGGTGCAGGCTGTCACTGTACCTCATTCACTTCAAAGCCGGCAACTTCACAAAGCCTTGGTTGTTTAAGGCCAGCTAAAGCCTCAGAAAGCTGAATTGCTGCTCCTCCCAACCCCCAGTCCCTTAAAGAGAGTTTTAATGAATGTTACACAAAGTGTGCTATTGTACCAGCCACACACCATCACCGTCATTGAATCGCTAGGTCTCTACACTTTAGTAAACAGTCATTAAGATGAAGCTTTGAGTTGGAACATGGCAAAAATAGCCAAGTTGACATAAAAACACGCACCCGGCTGTGATTGCATGATTAAACCCAGCGATGTCACGCGTGATCCTCTGCCTCACTGCTAACCACCTCTAATGGGGCTATCGTCTGGCACGTTTAATTTCACACCCCAGTACTGAGTGGTATAATCGAGACTGCACTTTAGAAGCTGCCAGCATGGGGTCTCTTTGAAGAGGTAGTTGCGTCCAGCGTCACGACCACACTGTTTTAACAGCCTTCTGCACGGCTTCCTCCTGAGCCAGCAGAGATACTGCCTCTTTGTCAGTTGCTATTTTCGTGTCTTTACAGTAGCCAAAGGGGAAATCAAAGTGATGGCAGCTGTTTTTATGTTCAAGTCATAAATATGGCCACACAACAGGCAAAGTGGAACCAAAATTCACCAATGACACTTTACAAAGAAATAACCCCCCAGTGCCTAAAAATGTAGAACCTAGATTGGAACACGAGCTAGACTTCCACGCGTCCATCCTGCAACTGAGCTGCTCTGCCACTTGGGGTTCTATCTTCTCCCTGTCGCATTTTGGTTGGTAACCTACTTTGGATGTGGTTCACACCAAGGGGGAGAGAACCCTCTGACAGACTCTTCGTCTCCAATAATGGCCATTTCGTAGTCCCCAGCCCTTCAGCCGCAGTGGGTTTAGTGAGGGAGATCTGAGGTGATGCCTGCGTCCCAGCTGAACATGGAATTCCACAGGAAGGGGTGGAGAGATAAAGAAAAGACCCCTCATCAGCTAGAGTGAGAACACGGTTCGAGAAGGCCAGTCGAGAGAGCGCAGTCTTGATTCAAAGGAGGAGAGGCAGAGCCGAAAAGAAAAATGGAAAGCATAAAGGCTGAGGTGGGAGCAGTTAAGGAGAAAGAGCTCAGGCAGACAGGAAGAGAGAGGTAGAGAGAGAGAGACGGAGAGAGAGGGGCGGGGAGAGAGGCGGAGAGAGATGGCAGAGAAAAGGGGATGTGATAAGATCCCTCAGATGGATTGATGGAGAGCAGCTGAGAAAGAGCGTCAGTCTGAAGCAGGTGGGTCTCATTACCGAGAGACACCCAGCACCCTTCACCATATCTGCCCTCCATCATCTCGTTTCAGGCAGTACTTTTCCAAATACACATGCATACATACACACGCACACCCACCCACACACAATTCAAGGTAAGGTCTCTTCCCCTTTTGTTATTATTTAGATTTAGCCTCTGATAAGTTTGTCTTGTTCCCCAGGAAGACCTGTGCTGGATAACTTTTCTGCCATTCGCTCCATCTTCCTAGGAAGGCTGAAGTCCTGGCTCTCATCTTTCCCTAGCAGTGCTCCTCCATTTTGTCTCTTTGTGCTCTCAGTGGAAGGGGTGCGTGTTCTGTATGCAGACTGTGAGCTTTCATCGTACCAGTGTGCCAGTACTGTTCAGCTCTCCCAAACGCCTCTGTGAGCACTGCCGGCTATGTGAGCCTTTGTGGGGGCAATAGAGTGTTATTGTATCCAGACAAATCAAAATGAGTGTAAATGCGTGAATGAATGTTTGTGTGTCTGTGTAATTTAAACAGAGTGACGAAGAGTTCACTAGGCCAAAACAGGCCTAGTGGTAGTGGACATGCAGGATTAGTGGGTCAGTGTGCCATTATTCTGTTTATCCACCTCATCGCTCGCTCCACCCCCGAGCTCCACCCCACCCAGCCACAAAGCTACACTCGGCTGCATCTCTGACCATGCTGTTCTACTTAAGACTGATCTAGAATGCTGGACCTGCTGACACACTCTTTATTCCAATGACAAATAATTCAAGAATTTTTTAGAATATCTCTGATGAACAGCATGAAGTTGAGTGTATATAACAGATGCAGAATATCTGAGTCATATGCCAAGAACTGTTTTTATTATTGATTAAAAACAAAATACTACTTAGTTAATAACTATTACAGTACGAATCTTGGTATGATTGTCAGATTACTTTTTTGCTATAACAATACAGTGAATGAGATGGAGTCAAGTACTGTTAAATGGTCTAAATGGCAAAAAATAACAAGGAAAAAAACAATATACCAAATATTCAGTAAAGAACCAAAGAAAGAAAGGAAGTGCACAGAACCTGGTGAGCCAGAGATGTAAGTATATGGGTGAGGAGTGGAGGAGAGTGTAGTCAAATAAGAAACAGAGCAGGTTTTTATTTACCATCCCTGATAATACACAGACCTGACATACACTTAGCAGATACAGGCGCTGTTCCCAGTTAAAAGTGTAACCAAAGTTATCAGTCACAAAAGGAATGCATACTGGTTCTGCAGCATTCATTGCAAAGAATGTCTTTCTTATTGATTTATATTTTGGGCAATAAAAGTGAAAATGTATTACATTTCCACTAGACTTCAGCGCTTATACAGCTGTTCATGTGTCCCCTGACAGATTTATGTGCCTCCACTTAAACACTGGTGTGTCTTATTTTACTTACATTTTTGTTTGGGGTTTTACACTTGAATCGTTCCAGTTTGGTGGTGCAGGTCAAGGATTGATAGCGATTTGCTTGGTTGGTTTATTACAATTTTTCATGTTTCTTTGCATTTATTGCTTTTTTTCTGGAAAATGAAGAAGGCATTATGGGTAAACTTCAGTGGGGATGTCATAGGCCATAAGAACATTATATATGTTAGTGAGTAAAGGTCAGCCTGTGAGTGACTGCCAATGGTTTATTGATCTCTTTTATGTCAGCATGCAGAACGTAAAATCCCAGTCTTGCCCTACAAACATTATTGGTGGCATCTCCACAACCTTACAAATGCTCCACTTCTTTTATTTGTTTATATATTTGTTTGTTTATCCTGTTTACACAACATTTGCTTCTGTGACTCACCCAGAAAAGGATTTCATTGGAATAATAGTTTCCAGCTGTTTTGAACAAAAATCAAAGTAGCAGAGGGAATCAGGCTGAAGTCAGCGTGTTCTCCTGAGTGCTGCAGAACTATCCCACTGCCAGATTCTGTCCTTCTGTGTACTGAGCCAGGCATTTGGACTGGCCTTTACATGTTTAGCGCTGTGGTCTTATGAAAAGACTGTAGTATTACTCAGCAAGTTTACCTCAGACTATTATGTCTGCACTTCTTTTCAGGTTACTCATACACTAATCACAGGCCACACACACACACACACACACACATATACCCACACAGATATAGTATAGCTAGAAGGGGTAATATCCTCAGTTAAACAGTTTTGATACAAATCCCTTTTTGACACAAGAGCACAAGACTGCCTTTATAGCTATTACAACAGATGTAAATGTGGGCGGGGGAAACTGCACAAACACAAATGTGATGTAAAGCACTGTCTGTCTGTGTGTTATTGGCTAATGAGATGGGCCTTGACTGTCTTTCACACTAAACTGACTATGTGTATACACAGAACAACAACGACAACAAATATCTAGATTATTTCTACTGGGGGGGAGGTTCTTTTCACTTTTCACTTTTTTTAGTAATTTCTTTAGTCTTTTTTACTTTCTCCCATCACACACAGGATGGCTCACACTTCCTTATTCAGTCACGAGATGCTTTGTGCGTGTGTATGAGCAAGCTCGCGTCTGCTCGGCAGTGTGTGTGGAGAGCCCATGGTGCCCACGCTGCAGGATAAAAATAATCTTTCCTCCTTTCATCCTTTCATACGTGAACATACTCAGCACACTCCTGCCCCTACTCCTGAATCCCATGTTACGTAGGTGGGCGAAGAGGAAAAAGAGGAACACTGTGAAAAAGGAAAGAGAGAGAGAGAGAGAGAGAGAGAGAGAGAGAGAGAGAGAGAGAGAGAGAGAGAGAGAGAGACAGCAGGGGGCCACAGAAGATTACAGGATAAAAAACAAGAAAGATGGTCTGATCGGGAACGGAGGGAGTCCGTTTACAGCGGCGTCCGTCAAACGGCCAGCGGAACAGCGGCTGCGTTGCATTTCTGCGTCTCCGCTGGAGCCTGACGCCGAGCAGCTCGGCTCTGCATCCGCTCAGCACTCTGGGAGAAATAAAGGGAGAAGAAAGAGTTGAGCTCTCCACATTCACAGCACACTGACCAAAGCGAAGTCCGGTGTGTGTTCCAGAGAGGTGTGTGAGGCGCAGAGGCTGTGTGTGTGGGAGAGGGACGATGAGTGTGAGGGAGGCATCTGTTCCCAATACCCAGACAGCTTGAGCGTTAGTCCTAATTGAATTCCCAATATCGCTCCTCCTTGTGGTAAACAAACCATTTTTCTCATTTGGTAACTGCTGCGAAACAGAGGTTCCCCAGTGTGTGGTGGGATGGAATGGGTACCATAGTGGGGCTTGTTAATGGCTGAGTGATTGAGGGTTAGGGAGCAGATAACATAGCACACAGGGCAGATCAATCCGCCTGGCGTTTTCTGATGTGAACAGCTGACTTGCATAGGTGTGGTTGCGTAGGTGTGGTTGTGTAGCTGTGGTTGCGTAGCTGTGGTTGTCTCGTGACGTACCTGATGAAAAAAAAAAGGCAAAAACACATTTACAGACTGTGAAGTTCCCACATCGCATTCCAATGAATGGTTGTACATTTTCACTAGAATGTTTTGAAGTTTCCTTGTGGGATTTCCCCTGATGTGTTTGGCACAGAAAAGGACAAGCAAAAGCAGAAGAGACGAGTGGTGAAGTGAAAGTAAAAGCCCAGGGTCCATGAACCACACGGCACAGTCAATGACATGCTGATGAGCTCAGATGTGGAAATCCCAGTGGAGTCCATGCTAAGGAAAACACCTTTATTTACACTCTTCCCCAGGTACACAGCAAAACCGAGTGGGGGCACACTTCAGCATTTCCACGTGAGACTGCCATTGCTGTTCCACCGGGGATTGTAGGTGAATTCCAGTACAAAGGTCACTTGTGTACACAAGTGTGGTTTAGCAGGAAACAAGGCCCTAAATGAACCAAACCTGAAATAATGACTGGCCACAGTTCATCTTAAAGTCCCCGGTTTGAAATGTTTGCATAGTCATAATTCTCACTTTCTGGGGATTTTCTGTCAATGCAAACATTTCAAACACAGTATTTTTTCAGTGTATTCTCATCTGGGTTACATACTTAATGGTTCTGGGGTGGGGGCTATGTTTAGAAAGGGGGTATATAAAAGCCCAACACCACACCCTCTCATCCTGCACATCAGACCATACCAGCGACCTCTGTGAGGCATGTGAGGGGTAGCAGAGAGGTACCCAACCTCTGGCTCTTTCACCCACTCACACTTAAGTTAAAGCTAAAGTCAAGATTTTCCCCTGTCTGTCCATCTTGGACATCTGTCTCATAGAAAGTCATGCCATATGCTCACACTTTCTTGCTCACAGGCTAAGAGTCATCGATTTCCTTACAGATCAATGACAACTAACAAATTAGAGAGGCAGTGTCATTTAGTATTTACAATAATGAAAGACAAAATCTAGGAAGAAAAGCCACTGCTTGCAACAGAGTAAATATAAAAAATGATGAATTGCATATAAATTAACCGTCATTGTACAAAGTCCCATCTTTTTGGAGGGGGGGGAGTATGATTTCATAATGTCATGAAATTTGAATTGAGATTTGAACATATTATATTCATTCAATACTATGAAACATAATTTCCATATCCCCTTGTCAGCACTTTACCTTAGGCTATGGATCCCTCTTCTTCCAGCCACCCCCTCACACACACACACACACACACACACACACACACACACACACACACACACACCAGCTTGTGACGCTCATCAGTTGACTTTCTGAAAACAGAACAATAGGGCCTTTTTAGCATATAAATCTCACTCTGTGTTCAGGCATGAAATCCAGGCAGCCCAACAAAAAGAGCTATTCACTCTGGTGGGGGAAGAAAAAAAAGACAGAGATAAGATGCCCCACGTTTAACATTGCAGAAAGTAGCTCAGCGCCCCAGGGTCATAACCAGAGAGGGGGTAAGATCGAGAGATGCTGTTAGAAAACATCTAAATGTGGTTTAAAAAAACCCAAACTAAACGAAAGCCAGGGAGTAGGTCATCCACGTCCTCGATTTGCCCACTCACTACGTGCCCCTAGCTCTCCTGGGTAATCTTCCTTCACCAATAATGTTTTCAGCAGCAAAACAATTTCACACTTCCCTCTCTACTCGAAAAGCAGAAGGTTAAGAGTTTAAAGTTGAAAACTCTCTGAGGAGTAGAGTAGAAAGACATCACCTACACTGATCATGATGCAAAGCCAATGGCACTGACAGAGTAGCTTGTGCTCCTGAGGAAGCAATCTTTCAGTGATTCTGCATCTGAACTCAGCTCTCTCATTGGAGATGAGCTAAATCTCCCCATGTAAACAGAGGCGGTTATGAGAAAGGTAACATAATGAATCAGTGAAACGTTCCAAGAGACAATCAAAGGATCAAAGGAATGCAATCTAGGCTTCTGACCAAGAAACTACAAAAGGCCTTTGCAAATGAATGTAAAGTAATATTTTAATATTAGATTTTATAATAACATAATATCATATATGACATTCTAAATATTAAAACATATTGTTCCTCAGCAGTGTCCCTCGGCAAAAATGATCCAGTAATAATCTCTTGTGTTTTGAGTGCTCCTACATTCTCATCCACAATACCTCCCTACTGTCCTGCTGCGAGTAGTGTGATGAGGAAAAGGTGTGTGATAGTTCCTCTGTCCGTTCCCCTGTCCCATCAAAGGCCCATCAACGTGCCCATTCAAATTCATGTCTGAGGTCCACCCTCTTGGGCACTGTGCACTTATCACTCCTCTCATAAGTCACTGACACAGTGAGGTGCTCTTCGCTGATGCAGAGAAAGTGTGAAATGCAGACTGCTCTGCAGAGGATTGTGGCTATTTGCTTTTGTACACTGACTCTCGACTGATCTCGCGACAATGATGGTCTTTCATACCAGCTGCTTTGGGGGGCG